>PVJI01021333.1:0-27385 GCA_004026765.1 Micronycteris hirsuta
AAAAAAAGAAAGTAATCTAATAGTTTTTATAGATGTGGCCTCTGTATAAAATTCCTGCACTCTCTCTCATGGGGAATACAGTTCTCTAGTCAAATCCTGCTGGTCTCGAGGGCCCAATTACTCCTCTAAGTTCCATGTCTCCACAAAGGCTTTAACTGGCCTGGCTAACACTGAACCATCCCTTACATCTGTATGTTGAACTCAAAGCCCAACCACACCTCAGACCAATGAAATAATAATCTCTGGGGGCTAGACAGACACAGGTTATCAGCAGATTTTGAAGGTCATCAGAAGATTCCAATGAACAGACAGGTTTGGGAATCACTGCATTTTCATTACTAAACATTGCTTATATAAGCCACTTAAAATATGACAACTTCGAATATTCTTCAGATGTGATTTTTCATGTCTGCTTTAAAATGTAAGTTATTTAAGGGTGGGTTCAGAAGTCTAGTATAGTAAAATGTTTGAAATGCAGAAAATTCATGACATAGGTTCTCAAGTAGGGGTAATCTGGTAGTGTCTGGAGACATTTTTACTTGTTACAACTGAGGAAAAGGAGGTACAACTGACACCTAGTATGTAGGGACCAGAGATGCTGCTAAAAATCCTATAATGCACAAGATAGCCCCCACTCCCAACAAAAAATTATCCAGCCCAAAAGGTGAACAGTGCCAAAGTTGAAAAACCCAGCCCTAGATAATGGGAAGCATTGCAGAGCTAACTAAAAAGTACGTAAAATGACACTTATGGGGGAAAAAAAAGACTGTAAGAGTTTATGAGAACTACTTCTACAAACTCTACTTCCTCCTCTAAGCCCAAGAAAATAAAGAAATTCTGAAGCTAAGTTTCTAAGCATGCCCCCTGGGAAAAGGTAAGAAAAGGTATAGGCACTGTGAAAAAAAACCTTGAATGACTCTCATCAGTTTCCTTGGGAATCTACCCTGCCCCGATCTCGCCCATACTCTACCTCTAAACAGAAGCACAATTATAGCTTATGAAACAAGTGAACTTTAGTAGGAGCTCAGTAACACCTGTAAAGTTTGGTGAAACAAACAGGTTGAATTCACATATTAGGAATCAACTTTTCCTTTGTTTTATACCCTCCCTATCTCTCCTTCCCACATTCCTTAATCTTGTTCAATATATTTTTATTTCAGTCACAATCAATTAAGACCAAGGCACTTTTTGTACAGCTGTTTGTGAACAAAAGAATCTGGTGAGACATAAAAATTACTGATACTTAGCCATGCCTCTACCCCCTAATTCTGATTTAGTTGGTCTCAGTAGGACTCAGGCATTGGATGCATTTAAAACCCCAAAGGTATTCCAATGTGTAGCTAAGACTGAGAGCCACTGTCCTAAAGAGGCATATAACCCAGTAACTGCTTTATTATCCTAACTGGGCTAGACCTTATTTCTTTCAAGTCCAGAAAATAGATGACTAAAGAAAAGAAATTTTTTCAGCTAGCAAATAATCTTCAGGTACAGAAAAGGAAGAGGAATATGAACAAGGCACTTTCCTAAGTGAATATCAAACTATAAAATGAAAATCACTTGGAAAATAAGGTTTAATGCTATACTTTGCTTTATAAACATTTGAGTAAGTGTATCTGTATTTCTGTAAAACAACAAATAATTTTAAATTTTAGAATAAGATGATATTAAGAACCAATGGTTAGCAAAAAATTAACTTTGTGGCACATTTACACACAAATTCATTTTTTCCCCCAAATATTACTTCTCAGGGTAAACAGCCTTCATTAAAATGCCAGGTATGACAAAGACCCACTTAAAAATAGTTACCTCGATCACTGGGGTCTCAGCAATAGCAGTGAGAATGACTCTGCTTGCCAAGGCTTCTGCTTGGACTGCTGTCTCAGCATCCGCTGTAAATGGCCACGAAGCAACACTGAAAATACATCTGAAAACCCCAGGATCAGATGGTATGAAAAGTACTTTTATCTCTTCTGTCGCATGAGGTCTTATGATGACTTTATTCTTGAAAACTAAACAAGGGTATGCTAAAAGATCCACCTTAAAAAACAAAAAGAGCCACATGACTTGTTAAAAAAAAGGGCTACCCACTGAAAATCAAGAAGTAGAATCAACTACTTTAAGATCCCTTTTCTCAGTCACTTGGACTACTGAATCTACACATTTATTACCTCTTTAAAAATCCAAGTCTTATAACTCGTCAAGTTTATGAAAACTTATGAAGATAGGTTCAATTTATGGCTCTAGTCTATTTTAAAGCAAACGCACTTATCAATACTCACATTTTTCTTGAAAAGAACACTGAAAATGGCAGTACTTCACAGCCCTATACGTGGCCCCAGGGCCTAGTTTTTGGTATAATGCAGGATGATTATTAGATTGTCAGGCCTTCAAGTCTATGATTGTGATTCACTACAAACCCTCCCTTCTCACTGTAAATGGGGATCTTCTCTTCTATTCCCACTTGCAGAGACAACACTACTTCCTAAGAAATCTCACCTTCTACTCTCAACCCTTTTCTTCAACCACTTGCTTTTTATCTAACCTCAGGATCTGAAAGCAGAGGGGGAAAGTTAGGGAAAAAAGGAGAGGTTGGATAGATATGGTCTTATTTTACCAGGTAAATCAAGGCTATTACTAGGATGTAATAGGGGAAAGTAGACCCATTCACCAATGTTAGTTTGCAAGTAAATAGCAGTTGTAAAATTAGGACACTCCAGAACAGGAGCTGCTGTCTGTATCTCCCACACTCCCCACCAACTGACAGTCAAATGGTCATTGCAATCATAAAAGGAGATTTAGATTCTGGAACTGTAGCAGCCACTATTAGTCATATGAGACCTTCACTATAAGAGTTAATGTTAAAACTGTATTTCCAGGTATTTCAAAAGATCATATAAGAACATAATCTGGTAAATCAGTCAAAAAGACTGCTTACTAAATGAATGTATAGGCCCTAAGAGCGACTTATGTTCAGTCACATTTAACAAAACCAGTAACTCAAGAGCTTTCAGTGGTTTAAATAGCACTAAAAGGACATGTACATGATTTTATAAATAAACAACAATGAAGTATAATGACTAATAAGTAAATAGTAACAAGTGGTAGAAAATGAAAAACATATTCAGATTTCACTTCTTGTACTAGAAATACTATGACAAAGAGGGACCAAGAGAGATACCACTACAATGATTCTGTCCAAGGTATAAGGAAGAAACATACTCCCAGTATAAAAGGAAATACCAGACAAAGGAGAAATCCACTACTACTCATAATGCACTTACTAAGTCAAAGAGGAAGTTAATAAAACACTTACCTTTTCACCATTAACACTGACACTGAGAACCCCTATGCTGACCTGCAGCCAGCGGGCAGTTGGGTTGAGCACACTGAGGTGTGTTTGTGAAGCAATGCCAACACAGCAAGCATGAGGAAACTTCAACTCCTCAGGTACCCTTACATGCCCTGGGTAAAGATAAAGCATAGTCAAAATGCAAGAAATCGGGTATTAGAGATAATACCCAATTAAATGCACAACTAATTAAGTGGAAATTTTTATAGAAGACTACTTGTTTATAGCCAGAGCTATGGTATAAAGTGCCCCGGATCTTTAGGCATCCTTCATATCACATAAGCCTCAGCATAGGTTGGCCAACAATTTTTTCCTGCTGAATCCAGCTAAAAAATAAGAACAATTAAAGCTAGTGAACTCTTAGATGTTATTACCTATTACTGATCTCTTCCTTTTTTCTCCCACAAATATAAACCACTGCGTAACCTAATAAGAAATGACAGAGGCTCTAACTTGGATTTTTAATACAACCAGTCTTTTCACCATCCTTACAACGTTTCTCTGGAATTTCCTTGAAGACCAGCGGCTGTGTGCACTGGGTCAGAAAAAGCACAGCACTCAGCTCTGCTTAGCAGAGTATCCATCAACGAGAGAATCAGAGGGCAGTTCAGCTACTACAGACAAGAGTGG
This sequence comes from Micronycteris hirsuta, assembly GCA_004026765.1. Lineage (NCBI taxonomy): Eukaryota > Metazoa > Chordata > Mammalia > Chiroptera > Phyllostomidae > Micronycteris > Micronycteris hirsuta. Next base: position 3,980 of record PVJI01021333.1, read on the forward strand.
AAGGGTGCTCTCTATTGCTACCACAACAGTAACCTGCCAAGACTTAAAAGCTATAAGGAGACTCACTCCCCTTCAGGGAAGTGATTCTAAACTACACGTTTCCTAGTTGAAAGAATAACAGAACACAAGTGCAGAACATAAAAGAGATAGGAAGACAAAGGTATTAGGAGTTTCATCTGCATAAGTTTTCATTATTTTTTAAGGCCACTTCAGGAACCCTTGCCCAGAAATATGTATAGCCTGTGTTCCAAATTCAGGACAAAGGAAAAAAACCTATGAGAAATTCAGGCCCTCAGTATCTCCTTGAAACAAAACTAGTTTTATGGTCTCATTTGAGAAAATTCAACTTTAAATAGCAAGCAACAATAGGCAATAACAGAAAAAGCATCTCACCTAATCCTGACATCATTCCTGAATCCCATGGCTCAATTCCACAATTTGAACCAAAAAACGGCACAGGAAAAGATTTTGCTGTAGTTAGAAGATTCTGATGTACAGTATTAGAAGGTGGGTTACAAAGGGAAGAGGTACCCATCAATCCAGAGCCAGTCTTTTGTCCTAGACAAATGTCTATGGCCACAGAGTTCTGAACATGCTCTCCTGTGACAGCAGGGTAAGAACAGCTTCCTGAGAACCCACAGACTGTGGTGCCGCCAGCATAGCACGGAGGCAAAGCAACATTTCCAGCTGCAGGGAGTGTTCCCAAATACTGCTGGGCAAAGGGAGCTGTGGTAAAAGAATGTTGAGTCAAGAGTGTAGGAACTGAAGCAGGCATGTTCTGCATCTCGGGAGCAGAGCCATAAACTACAGAGCTGGGAATAGGGGCACGCTGGTTTCCAGAGGTCATCTGACAAGGCACCTGGCCACTCAAAGCACTGTTGGTAGTTGATGTATCTTCGGAAGTGACTCTCTCACTTTCATTCACAGATGCCTGGAGTGGTACAGGGAAGCACGGCATTGCTGACACAACCGGGTGCCTGAGACCTGACTCGGTCAGATGACCCAGGCCGATCTGGTCCAATTCACTGGAGTTTGTAGTCGAACTTGCTACAGTGGTTTCCAATAGATGTCCACTTTTGGAGGAAAGATCTTTGTTAAATCTAACGTCAGGTTTTATATCTTCATGTTTGCTACTCAGAGAAGTAGTTTCAGTCACTTTTTCTGTATCTGATTTTTTCCGGACAACATAAGATAATGCTCCTTTTCCTCTACTTTGAAATGGGCCTTTTTCTCTCAACTTTTCCACAGCCTGTTCTTCTGATGGAGTTGGACTGGCTCGAATAATTGTGGTGCTCAAGTCACTGGTCATATCACTCTGAGTGTGACAAAAAATATTTAGAAATAATTCATAGGTTATTACAAATTCAAACCATGCTGATATACTCTTAAATAACATAATAAAGAGATCTAAACAACATTAACTCTGAAAAAAAGTTCTCTTACACACAAAAACATAGTTTTGCGGCTGTGAAATGCAGGATTAAAAGTTAGAAAAAATTTGTACTCACTGTTTTATGAAAATAACTAAGGAGACTAAAGAGGAAGTATACACCAATTATATTTCTAAAAAAATTTACGAGGACAAGAGACAACTAACTTTGTACAAATTTAAGGATTTTTTTTCCTCCAAACTACAATAAAAATCTAAGTAAATTAGTAACAAATGAATAGAGGGGCAGGGTGAGTAAGCTTTCAAATGACATCAACACTGAGTTTAGGAATCAACACAAATCCAGCTCAAAGGCTCTCCCACCCCTATTATTTGTCTATACTGCTGTTGTGTTTGAAAATGCTAATTTTTCTGAGCACCAAAATCTTTTCCAACATCTAAACTTATATGGTTCTGTTTTCTTAAGTATGAAGTAATAGCCCTAGTCAATGTTTATGTGCTCATTTCTTTATAATGTTTCACCTTAACGGTGACATCCTCAACTGTTATACAGAAGTTAAGATGTACTTAACTCTCACTGATTATTTTTGGTATTTGGTTTGAAAATTTCTTCTAGACCAAAGCTTTAGAAACAAAGACACTGAAAAACAAAGTATTTGCCAGTCATCCATCCATGCATCAATCAGTAAAAATAAATAACAAGCTCTGGTCGAGCAGCTCAGTTGGTTACAGCATTGTCCTACAATACCAAGATCGGGGGTTTAATCCCCCATCAGGGCACATATACAAATCAACCAGTGAGTGTAATAAATCAGTGGAACAACAAATTGATATTTTTCTCTCTCTCATTCTCTCCCAGTCTCTCAAATAAAAATATAAAAATTAAAATAAATAAATAAATAACAAGAGCCAGTATGTATCCAGTGGTAAATTCTTGGTGCCAAGCCCTATCCTCACACCACTGTCCCTCCTTACAGACGAAGAAACAGGCTTAGGAGATTATATCAGTCTGAAAGTAGCAGAAGAGAGGCCATCTGATTCCACATTTCAGCTCTTAACCACTATGCTAAAAATAGAGACCCAACGTCTAAAAGCATCATCTAAAAGACAGCTTTCAACGAAATGAGTATACTGGTTTGTCCAGCATGATATCATGTTTAGTGGATATATTTATCAAAAGCTTTGTGGAAGAGGCCTGTTATTACCTACTCACAACAGTGATACTCAGCTCATTTATAATACTGTCACATTCACCACACACACACACACACACTATTCTGCCACCTAAATCTCTCAGATCTGCTTTTTTCCCACACTCACTGCCACTACTTTGTCCAAGCCTGCACTGACTCTCACCTGGCTGACTACAGCAGCCTTATGTCAGTCTTCCTGGTTCTCATCTTGCCCCTCTCATGCCTCCTCCACACTGCTACTGCAATGAACCTTGAAAACATCAACACAGTGTTCTGCTCAAGAACCTTCAAATTCACAAATTTTACATCTAAGACTCTTCTTGGTTGGTCTCTCCTCTTTTCCCCCAAGTATGTGATTCACTGCAGCCATTCCAAACATCTTGGAGTCCCTCAAATACAGTCTCTATTTACAATTCCATGCCTTTCCACATTGTTTGTTTCCTTCTTCCCTGACTCCCAAGTAGTCCTGAAAAATATGGCTTCAATACATTACTATCCCTCCCATCAACACCCCAGTCATATTTTTAGTTACCTCCTTCTGAATACCCATAGCATAGCAGGTCTATCACGGTGTATTTCATTACAAAGTGTGTCTTGCATATGTCCTCCACCAGACAGAGAGCTTTCTGAGGGCAGATACTAAAATATCTGTACCTCTTGTGCCTATATAACATGAGTAGCTGTTTGATTTTCCTCTTTCTCTCTCCCCTCTTCCCGCTCGCCCTTTCTACATCCAATTCCATTTTAAAGATAAAATGGCAAAAGATAGTATACAGACTGGAACTTCAGTCTGAGCCCTACATCAGTAACACTTTATAACCAGAAGCTTTACTAAAGAAATAATAAAAGTGTTGCCCACCTTGCAGTCCTCAAGGACATGATCTGAGGCTGTGGTGGGACAGGTGCTCTCTTGTTCAGACATGTAAGTCAGCCTGCTCACACTAGCCTGTGGGCACATCAACTGAGGCAACTCATTCTTGCAGGGGGACTTCTGATGATGAGCTGCTGAGCCAAAAAATTCTAAAGCACACCTGAAAGAGAGAATACTTGATGACTGGAGCTGTCCATTCTGTTATTTAACATCATCTACACCAGCAAAAGCCAATCCTACTTTACCTATAATCTTTTTAATTTACAGACTTTGCTCCAGCTGTAATATACTATAATAATTCAATCACAGATTCATTTTTTTAACCTTAATTATCTAAAATTGTAAATTATATTCCTATTAAATAAAATATCTTGTAAGCTACTGTAAAAGAAAAATGTTCTCTTCCTCTCTTTCTCCTTCCCTTCCCCCTCTCTAAAAATAAATAAAGAAAATCTTTGGGGGAAAAAATGTGGCATTTTTCATTAATAAATTCCATATATAGTCACATGACAATGTTAGTTATTCATTCAAGAAAAATGTTATTGAATACCTAATATAGAGCAATGAGTAGAACATTAAAAAACTTTTGCCCTCAAAGACTAAAGATAAAAAAAAAAAAACATGTAGATAATGTGCTGCTGATAGGAATATAAAGTGGTACAACTTTTGGCTGAGCAATTCAGTAATACATATCAGAGTCCCCTTGACTCAGATACTCTATACCAGGGGTGAGATACTCACTCACTGGGTGAGTCAAACTCATTTGCCACATCAGCCTCATGGCTGCCTTCAAAGGGCTGAATATAATTTTAGGACTGTATAAATGTAACTATTCCTTAACAGTTAAGTAAGAGCTCTCCACTGCCACTGAATAGAAACAAGGTGTCAGGCCAGATAAAACAAGGTAGAGGTCTTGATTTGGTCCATGGGCCTGTGTTTGCCACCTGTGTTCTATACCTACAAATTTATCCTAAGAAAAACTTAACGCTGCCCTGGCTGGTGTGGCTCATAGATCGAGCACCGGCCTGCGAACTGAAGGGTCACCAGTTCAATTACCAGTCAGGGTACACATGCCTGGGTTGCTGGCCAGGTCCCCAGTAGGGGGAGCACAAGAGGCAACCACACATTGATGTTTTGCTTTCTCCCGCCCTTCCCCTCTGTCTAAAAATAAATAAATAAAATCTTTAAAAAAGAAAAACCTAACGCTAATTATAAAGACTTTGCTAAAAGAGGAACTGGGCAATACAAATTTTGGCAAACACTTAAGTCATGCTGCTGAATATAATTCTTTGACTCAGATATTTATAATTTAAGTAAAAAAAATTACAAACAATAAACAGTAAGATCCTACCTCTATTTAATACACACACCATATCTCATTAGTCAATACCCATTATAAGCCCAACCCAGTCCAATTCAAAGAGAGGGGAAACAGGTTGCACCTCTTGAGGAGATGTGGCAAAGTCACACTAAATAAGAAATATTGTCCCAGCAGCCATCTTTGGAAACAGTTGCTGCACCCTCTGAATACTCTGCCACTTACCAGTGGTTTCAGTCTAGCCCTTCATTTGACTGAAATTTACCCCATCATTTTCTTGCACAAAGTTCTAACCTACTCAGCTGGGTAGTGGACACAAAGAGAAAATCCTATTTTGAATTTCAGATTCATAAAAAGCCCCAAATCAAGACAGTATTGACAAAATACTAGTTAGTGAATTTCTAACAAATGGAGACAAAATATTAACCAAACTGAGGCCTATTTTAGACACTGTATGACATGGGATTTTTTTTGTGTGCTTGTTTTCAAAGTTTTGATTCTATTGTCTCTACTTCCCCTTATATACCTTACATACAAGGATGACATAGGGTTCTTATATGCACACACACATATACATGCATACATATTCACACAGAACCAATGTTATGTCATGAAAGAAGTTCTGGGTTACTGGTGATGGGGATTCTCAGTTTGGCTCCTTTGGTTGAAAGGAACAAATGCATTTACGTCATATTACGTCAAATAATAAAAAGTGAACTGTAAGAACACATGGAAATAAAAGAGAAATTCAAGTTGAGAGTCAGACTTCAAAGGAATCTGAAAATAGTCGAGGTACCAGCCATACAGAGACTCGAAAAACAGTCTGGAATTAGAAGCTATACATCAGCTCTAGGAACCTGTTAGAAACTAGTTAGACTCTAAAAGACCAGCAAGTAAGAATGCTAATGAGCAGCAAAACTTACCAAATAAAGTATACTCACTAAAAAATGTTGCCAGTGAACGGATGAAAATTCTGACCAAAGTTTCACCATGAATATAAAAAAACTTAAAGGGATATGAGCTGGTAGAAACCAGAAAAAAAGTAGAATAAAAATATCAAACACATTTTACCACAAAAAGTACAATGCTTTCAATAAAATAAATGAATACAAAATTAAGGCCTATATTGGCAGCAATGAAAGCATAGTTGATGCTGCAGAAAATTGACCTGCTCCGTTTCCGACCTGGGCCGGTTCACCCCTCCTTAGGCAACCTGGTGGCCCCCCGCTCCCGGGAGGTCACCATATTGATGCCGAACTTAGTGCGGACACCCGATCGGCATAGCGCACTATAGCCCAGAACTCCTGGGCTCAAGCGATCCTCCTGCCTCAGCCTCCCGAGTAGCTGGGACTACAGGCGCGCGCCACCGCGCCCGGCGATGCTGCAGAAAATTAGTAATACAGAAGATAAACACCTGAACAGCTGTCCCATGATACAGAGTGAATATATCAAGAACTTAGGGAAAAGAAAATAGTCATGGATGACCAGAGAAGGGAGTTATCAATAGGCAACCAGTGTACTCTAAATAAGGAGGGAATAAGTGGAAATAGTCAAAGGTAATAGAAAATAAAGCTTTCCTCAGTTGAAGAAAGAGCTGTGTATACAGAGGTAATCATAATCCAAGAAAATCAACTAAAAGAGATGAACACATTTATTTAAAGTTGATGAGGGAAGAAGGTGGGGGTGGCATTAAAAAGAACATAAAAATGGAGCTGGAAATTAGGCTTAAGACAAAAATACATATTGCGCACTGGAAGAATGGATAAACAGAATGTGGCATATGCATGCAATGAAGTGCTACACAGCAATAAAAACAATGAACTACTGTTACAAGCAACAATAGGATAATCTAAGAAACATAAAGTGGAAGAAGCTGGACACACAAAAAAGGTACTAGTTAGGCACTGCATAACAATATTTCCGTCTACCACTGACTGCATATACGACAGCAGTGCTTCCATGATTATAATGGAGTTGAAAAATTCCTATCACCTAGTGACATCACGGTTATCATATCATTGCTCCTGTTTGTGGTGATACTGGTATAAACAAAACTACCATGCTGCCAATATTAAGTATAGCGCATATAATTATATACAGTACCTAACATTTGATACTAATTATGTTACTGGTTTATATATTTTTTAATTGTTATTTTACAGTGTACTTTTCTACTTAAAAGTTTGCTCTATAATAGTATGCCACACTACACAGGCAGCAGCCTCATACACCTCGTGTTTACCACATCTCTTAATTGCATCATTTTCTCTTGTGCTTCATTTAATCTCTTGTTACTTCATACAGTGACATGATATACATACAGCCTTGTAGCCTAGGGGCTATAGGCTATGAAAACAGTCTAGGTATATAGTAGGCTATACCATCTAAGTTTGTGTGAGTACTTTCTATCCTGTATGCCCAACAACAAAATCACCCAATGGTGCATTTCTTGAAACGTATGAGGTCTGTCCAGAAGGTATCCAGCCATGTAATACAAAAAATAGATACATTTATTGAAGAAGGTACAAGACACAAGAAACACTGTACATATGACAATGACGACACAGTCCCCTTCAAAGTAGCAAAGTAGGCACCTTGGGACCTCACACATTTCCCCCAGTCACCATTGGCTGCCCCATCATATTTTCCTGAATCTCATCAACAGTCTGAAATCTCTTCCCTTTCGAAGGTGATTTTAGTTTTGGGAAAAGCCAGAAGTTGCAGGGCCCCACATTTGGGCTGTGTGTTTCTGTGTTGAGGCGGGGCGGGGTGCACAGCGAGTCACCTGGGTGATTTGATGTTTCACAAAAAAAACTGCACGAGATGTGATACTTGAGTGGGCACGTTGGTGATGAAGCTGCCAATCACCAGTTGGCCATAGCAGGGGCCTTCTGAATCGTGCAAACAGTTTCCATGGAGGAATGTTCAAGCTTCACACAAAATCTGATGCAGACTTATTGTTCTACTCACTCAGTCATTTTGAATGGGACAACCACACAGTATACAAGCTCACTCAATAGTGTCTACCACCCCCACTGACTAGTAAAGGTGTCATTGTTCACACATGCGCATTCCAGTCCACTCTCCTTGGCTCCCAGGTTAGATCGATGTCACGCAAACCTTTCTCTCATTGTTATATTAACAATGGCTGGACTTTTTCTGGACAGACCTCATATTTCCACTATTAAGCAGCATGCGGACTGTATATGGTTCCATTCATATACAATCCAAGAACAGACAAAACTAAACTATGGTGATATAAATCAGAAAGTGGGTGCCAGGGTGGAAGTAGGGGAAGAAGGAGAACTGATGAAAAAAAGCACGGAATTGTTAATAGGATGTTATATATTATAGGGGTGGTATTTAAATCAGTGTATATAAGTGTCAAAAACTCACTGAATAAAGCTCCAAGATCTGTGCATTTTACTGTATGCTAATTATACATCAATAAAAACACAATGTGAATGCATTCTGTGAAATACTAAAATTTTGTTAGGGAAAAGACAAACCTGACAGTAAGCTTGCTAGTAGGCTAAACGCTGCCCTTGAAAGAATTCACAAATTAATATATATGCCAGATACTGGCCAAGAGATCTCAACTAGTATTAGTTTCAGTAACTATAGCAGCAAAAAAACAAACAACAACAACAAAAAAACATATGTTAAGTAATTCAGCCACACAACATGACTTCATCTTCTTCAACAATTTTAGTTCAGAGTATATTTACCCTCTTATAAATTAGCCTTTTGTCATAAGTCCCTATTGTTTTGTCCCAGGCTGAGAGGTGAGACTGCAGGTGCTTGGCTAGCTTACCCATATGGAGTAAGCTTACCAATTCCATGGCATTTTAGAAAGGTAAACATGATGCCCTCATTCAAAATATCTGACCATATGCCAAGTTCATGAGAAAGTTTAGTACTTCCTAAGGTATGTCTCCTACATTTAATGAATAAACATATTTTCTTATGAGTACAAGAATTTAAACAGGTGGGTTCAAGAGTGAGACCATCCAGCCCAGTAATTTTTCTCTGATCATACAATAAAGGACACTATGAGGAAAAACATCATCATAATAAAAGTCTTTACATATTCCTTACAGTTTTTATCAAATGCTTTCATACACAATTTAAAAATATCAAAACCAAAGAAAATAAGATAAAATCAGGATGTTTATGAGAAAAAAAGACATTACAGAAAGCACTGCAAAAAATCAAGATATCAAAAATATGAAATGCAGCACTGGCTGGTGTGGCTCAGTGGATTGAGTGTGGGCCTGCGAACCAAAGGGTCACCGGTTCGATTCCCAGTCAGGGCACAGGCCTGGGTTGCTGGCCAGGTCCCCAGTAGGGAGCACACAAGAGGCAACTGCACATTGATGTTTCTCTTTCTCCCTCCCTTCCCCTCTCTCTAAAAAGGAATTAATAAAACCTTTTAAAAAATATGAAATGCAAATGAAATAAACAGAAATTAAGAAAGAGCCAGATCACTGTAGTGATGGAAAAGTTCTGAAGGTGATAGTTCTAATTATGAAGGTGGTTATACAAATTCACACCTATGATAAAATGACACTGGATCCTACCCACACATTGTACCCATGACAAGTTCCTAATTGTGACATTGTGCTATAATGATGTACGAGGTAAACACTGAGGGAAACTGGGTAAAGGGTACACAGGATCTCTCTACACTATCACTGCAACTTCTATGAAACTATAATTATTCTAAAACAAAAAGTTCCTAAAGAAAGGATCAAAGGGAAAATAAATGCACAAATCAAGGAAAATAGATTTTTACTAAAGGCCCTGGGGGGGGGGCAGGAAGGAGATGGAGTAGGATTAATATTTTAACAAATAATTCAAATCAACTTTTTTTAAAATAAAAAATAACACTTGGATCCACGTAGTAGAAGCATATGTTCTGTGGCTGAGTAAAGTAACTATGAAGAGTCAATATAAAGATACAGCCTAAACACATTACTAGACTTAAAAGATAAAGCATCTTTGGTATTAGCATACAAAAAGATCAAGGCAATTATGAGGCAAAAAGATAGGGTAGCCTCATATTTCCCTCCTATTTTCCATACAGACAGGAGAGCAATCTCTACAAGAAACTTAAGGAAAGGAAGTGTAAGCCAAAGATTTTACACACAGCCATGCCATCCTTCAAGTACAAAAGCCACAGATAAACTTCTGAACATAAAAGAGCATAGGAGCCCTGGCAGGTGTGGCTCAGTTGATTGGAACGTCATTCCGTAAACCAAAAGGTCATGGGTTTGATTTTCAGTCAGGACACATGTCTAGGTTGTGGGTTTGGGCCCCTGGAGGGGCAACATATGAGAGGCAACTGATGAATGTTTCTCTCTCAGATCGATATTTCTCTCCCTCCCTTCTCATCTCTCTAAATCAATAAGTATGTCCTCGAGTTAGGATTAAAAAAAAAAAAAACAAGTGCCCTGGCTGGTGTAGCTCAGTGGATTGAGGCTGGGAACCAAGCAGTCCCGGTTCGATTCCCCGTCAGGGCACATGCCTGGGTTGCGGGCCAGGTCCCTGTGAGGGCCATGTGAGAGGCAACCATACATTGCTGTTTCTCTCCCTCTCTTTTTCCCTCCCTTTCCCTCTCTCTAAAAATAAATAAAAATAAATCTTAAAAAAAAAAAGTTACTTAAAAAAAAACAAGTATAGGTAATACTGCCCCCTCAGACCCTCTCTGAGGAAACTTTCACAGTTCATACATACTTCAGTCAATTAAGAGAGGAAACAACTGATGAATATATTTAACTCTAGAACAAAAGCTAAGTAAGTGTAGGATACAGTGATAAATCAAAAAAAAAGTAGAAATTATGTAACTAAAAGTGGAAAGTGAAAAAACATGAAAATAAGTTCACTAATTCTCACTGGTAATAAATAGTGTTATGGGTTGAGTTGTGCTCTCTGCTCCCCTAAAAGATATGTTGGAGCAATTAAAAAACGGACAAAGGACCTGAATAGACACTTCAAAGAGGACATACTGATAGCCAACAGATATAGGAAAAGATGCTCAATGTCACTAATCAGAGGAAAAATGCAAATTAAAACCACAATGAGATACCATCTCACATCTTTCAGAATGGCCATTTGCGTTTTGACCCAGCGATCCCACTTTTGGGAATATATCCAAAGGAACCCAAAACATTAATTTGAAAGAACACAAGCACCCCTATGTTCACTGCAGCATTATTTACAATCACCAAGATATGGAAGCAGTCCAAGTGTCCATTAATAGATGAATGGATGAAACAACTCTGGGACATTTACAAAATGGAATGCTATTCAACCAAAAAACAGAAGGAAGTTTTACCCTTTGCAACAGTGTGGGTAGACCTGGAGAAAATTATGCTAAGTGAAATAAGCCAGTCAAAGATAAATACCATATGATTTTACTCATATGTAGGATCTAATGAACAGACTGAAAAACAGACAAATCCATAGATGGAGAGCAGATGACAGCTAGTGGCTGGGAGGAGGTTAGGAGGTGGAGGGACAGAGCAAAAAAGGAAAAAGGACTCATGGACATGGACAACAGTGTGGTAGATTGCTGGGGATGGGGAGGAGTATGAGTAGACTAAATGGTAATGGAAAAAATACAATAAAGATTAAATTAAAAACAAAAGATATGTTGGAGTCTTAAACCCCAGTGCCTCAGAATGTGACCTGATTTGGAAATGGGGTCATTGCAGACATGTAGTCAAACCTAGGTTCTCAAACATTTCCCATCTTGAACAATTCAGCTCTAGACAAAGCTGTTCATTGAAAAAATGTACTGGTTGTTGAAAAAATCTTCAGTTTTCAACCCAACAAACCTTTCATGCTGATACAATGGAACCACCATTCTCAAACTCAATTTGTTCAATTTGTAATTAAAGAGGTAGAAAAAGAGAAAAGACAGGATATTTCTAATCAAGGAACCCAATTCATTACTCACTATGAATAATGAATGATTTTTATTCATTAATCAAGGAAATGCTTAAGAAATAGGGAGAAACGCAAAGTTTCATTGAGAAATATCACCCTGACAAAGAAATAGCAAACCACATACTAAACATGTTCAACGACAATGCAGTGTTTCACTTCAGGAAAGTGTTAAAATGCTGGCAAAAACATCATTGGATAATTTTTTAGTAAAAGAGGCTGAGTGAGCCAAGAACAGCTAGCTACCTGGTGTTTTTATAGAAGGGGACCCCATTGCAAACAATAACATCCCTCCTTCCCTCCTCTCCATATTCAGAAATCAACAGCTCTCAACATAAAGGTAAGTTCTAGTATATACAAAGATTTTCATTTTTTACTGTACATTTTATTTCCTTGTTGATAAATTTTCATTTACATTTCATGTCCTTTTTGTTTTTAAAGTGTTTATAGATTAAAGAGTACATTTGACATGTACTGTATATAAAAAAGGTTAAACAGAATCATTTGGAGATCTAGAATGGATTAATACAACTTACATTATTTCTAATAAAAAAATGATTCGGTTTCTGAACAAACTGCTTCTCAAAAAGCCTTGTGGAACAAATTAAGTTTGAGCTGAGGTTCCACTGTAATTAGTTAAGATAACGTCATAAGAGAGTAGATTGGGCTCTTAATCCAACATAAATGAAATGTGGACACTCGAAAGACAGGCATGTGAATACAGAGACAAAGGGCAGAGTGAAGCATCTACAGGCCAATGAATGGCTAATGCCACCATAAGCTCAAAGAGGCAAGGAAGGATCCTCCCCTAAAGGCTTAAAAGAGAACATGACCCTGGACCCCTAGCCTACAGATTACAAGACAATAAATTTCTGCTGTTTTAAACCACCCAGTTGTGGCACTTTGTTATGGCAGTCATTGGGAAACTAATACAGCTGAGAATCAAAGAACATCATTTAAAAACTGGCAAAGCAAGTATCTGAAGTAGAAGCATATTTATTAACAGTATAAATACATCATTTTATAGGCAAATATTAGTGGAGAGAAGGAGGAGAAAAATCAGTAGATGATATCAAAGTCAGATGATCTTCAAATATGGATGGGCTGGACGACTTCTAATATCCTCTAAACTATGAAATTAACTGTTAAATAAGAGGTGGCTGTGTATATGAAAAACTGTTTCAAATTGAGGCATTTAGGAGTTATTTATATGAAAGAATTAAGCTCTCCAGGGATATTTAGCTCTAGCTTACCCATACCATTTCAGATGAACATGCAAAACTTCAAGGGCAATTTGGAAAACAACAGGTAACATTGAAATAGATATAATTTCAATATGTTTTACAACATTAAATATTTTTGATAATTTCACTGTTTAGGTAAATTTTTCTATTTATTAAAATTTTTCAAAATAGAAACATAAAAGAGCCTTTATAAAGCCACAGGAAAAAAATTCATTAATTAAATTTAATGAACTTTCTATGTAGTAAAAACAAAATTTTTTTAAAGACTTCTAAAAGCTAGGAACTATAACTCATATCCCAAATAAAGGACTACTTGTTCTTCCTAATACACCAAGGGATCCTAGAAATGGACACAAAAAAGACTAACAGTCCATAAGAAAAATGGGCAACCAACATGATAGTTATTTGACAGACATGGAAATATAAAGGAAAGGATATTCATCATCACACACACAAAAAATATGAATTAAAGTTATACTGACATACTATTTTTTTTCAACTATCAAGAACTTCAACAATCCAAAAATTTGACATTCTGTTGGTGAGGCTATGGGAAAATAGATCTCTACTATACTGTTGGTGGAAAAAGAGAACCTCAATAAGGGAGTTTTACTAATTTAAATATGAATACAAACATATGTACTCTTTGACCCAACAATCTCATTTCCAGGAATTTATCCCATCAACATATTTTCACATGCCCAAAGTGACAAGAATACAGATAAAGCTGTAATAAATAACCCTGCATAGCAAAAATTAAGTGTATAAAGGGCTATATCTTGACCATAAAAAGGTAAGACAACAAGAATACATATTTATATTTGGACTTCCAACCAAGATGGAGCATAGGTAGATATGCTTTTATTCCTCCTACAACCAAAAGAAGGACAACAACAAATTTAACAACAAAAAACAACCAGAAGTGCCAGAAAAATCGAACTGTATGGAGGTCTGATAACCAAGAGGTTAAAGAAGAAACATTCATCCAGACTGGTAGGAGGGGCAGAGATGGGAGGATGGGTCAGAGAGGTCTCGCCGCAAGGCAGCAGCTGGAAGACAGAGGTGGGTGAGGCGGCGGTTGGCAGACCAGTCGAGATGGGGGCTCGCAGACCAGGCAGTCCCACATTTGCTTGCAAATAAACCGGGAGGAACAACTGGGGAGCAAGACAGACTGTGCAACCCAGGGTTCCAGTGCAGGGAAATAAAGCTACAAAACCTCTGTCTGTAAAAATCTGTGGGGGTTGCGCCAACGGAAACTCCCAACCTCATAGAAGAGTTCATTGGAGAGACCCACAGTGTCCTAGAATGTACACAAACCAACCTACCCATGGTCAGCACAAGAAGGGCTCAATTCACTTGTGGATAGTGAGGGAAGTGATTGAAAGCTGCCTGAGAGCTGAGCAAGAAGCAGTGCTCATTCTTGGACCCCCTTCTACATACAGCACCACAATGCAAAGTGTGTTGCCCTGTCCTGGCAAATCCCTAAGGCTCTGTTGCCTAATACATAACAAGCACTCCGAAACAAAAAAATATGGCCTAAATGAAAGAACAAATCAAAGCTCCAAATATAGAACTAAGTGATGAAGATTAGCCAACCTAGGCAAGAATGGGCTAGAAGGAAGTATTCAAAGTTATGAAATACAAGGATTTACATCCAAGATTACTCTCCCCAGCAAAGCTATCATCTAGAATGGAAGGGCAGATAAAGTGCTTCCCGGAAAAGTCAAGTTAAAGGAGTGCATCATCACCAAGCCCTTATTATATGAAATGTTAAAGGGACTTATCTATGAAAAAGAAAATGATCAAAAATACGAACGGTAAAATGACAACAAACTCACAACTATCAACAACTGAACCTAAAAAACAAAACAAAAACAAAAAACAAACTAAGCAAACAACTAGAACAGGAGCAGAATCACAGAAATGGAGATCACATGGAGGGTTATCAGCGGGGAGGGGGAGGAGGAAGAATGGGGAAAAGGTACAGAGAATAAGAAGTATAAATGTTAGGCATAAAATAGACAGGGAGAGGTTAAAAATAGTATAGGAAATGGAGAAGCCAAAGAACTTATATGTATGACCCATGTACATGGACTAGGGGTCAGGCGGAATGCTAGTGGGAGGTGGGACGCAGGACCGAGGGGGATAAAAGGGAGAAAAAATGGGACAACTATAGCATAATCAATAAAATATACTTAAAAAAGAACACGTATTCATATTTGCTCATAAATGCATAAAGAAACCCTAAAAGAATACCTAAGAAACTAGTAACAGCAGTTCTCTGTTAAGGGGACTGGGAAACTAGGCAGATGAGAACAGCATAATGAAGGGAAATATGCCCACACGCACATGCGCGTCTATTCATAAATACACATAAAATACATTTTTTAAAACAATTTACACTGATCAAAAATTATATATACATACACACATATACCTATATACATGCATAATTTTTGAATAATGTTAACTTATGGCCTTTTCAAAAACTTAAATTTTAAAAAGTCCTTATAACTTGAAGGTTAAGTTAGTTTAACCTATCCTGATAAACTTGTCCCTAAAAGCTGTGAAACAGGATCCTGATTCTAACTCTTGAAAAGGCATTTATTGCCCTAATGGGTATGCCTCAACTGGTTAGGCATTGTATCATAAAGCGGAAGGTCACTGATTCAATTACAAATTCCCAGTGAGGACACATACCTGGGTTGCAAGTTCAGTCCCATGTCAGGGCACATACTAGAGGCAATAGATCAATGTTTCTCACAATAATGTTTCTCTCTCTAAAAATAAATAAATAAAATCTTTTTTCTTCTAAAAGAAAAAGCATTTATCAATCTTACCAGTATTAAAAATGCAAATACTGTTAAGATTTTTAAAAGTCCAAAGTTATGTTATTTAAAATTATGATCAGAAGACAATGAAATCAAAACTCTCACCACATAGTGAAGTTAAGAGTGCAAGTTTTTAAGACACTGTAGAAATAATTTGTTAATACGGAGAGTCTTTAAATAGACTTGTTTTCAACCTGGCAATTTCTTTTTTTTTTTTTAATTTTTTTAAATATTTTATTTATTTATTTTTAGAGAGAGGGGAAGGGAGGGAGACAGAGAGGGAGAAAGAACAATGTATGGTTGCCTCTCACATGGCCCCCACTGGGGACTTGGCCCGCAACCCAGGCATGTGCCCCGACTGGGAATCGAACCGGGACCCTCTGGTTCGCAGCCCGCGCTCAATCCACTGAGCTACACCAGCCAGGCTCAACCTGGCAATTTCACTTCTAAATATCTATCCTAAGGAAACCAACTGCATTTGGGTAGACCAGACCAAAGGTCTCTGGAAAACAGGGGAGACCGCAGGTCCAAGGGAACTGCTCCCTGCCCATCCTGCAAAAAGACAGTGGGGACAGAAGGGTACCCACAGAACAGAAGGCAAATTACTTACGGCACATTGCACAACAAAGACAGATTAACACAGTCCATGCCTTCAGGAAGGCATGGGCTGTGGAAGGAGGCTGCTGCCCAGGGCAAACTGTAAACAAAGACAATGTGATCGTGAGAGCTTATACTGGCAGTTATTCATGACAGGGTGGTGGGGGTGGTTCAAACAGACCCTGCTTGAACTGTGGGGGCCCAATGTGCCACGCTGGATGGACAGATGCATGTGTGCCTGTGTATGGTTAGGAAACTTTTGCCCTGACAGAGATGGCAGTCGAAAGAGGGTCAAAGACACCAAGGGCTAACAAAAAAGGCAAATACTGACTCACCCTAGAAAAGCTAAACACTCCCGCTGGCTTCCTGCACACATAAGATTTTGGGAGGGCCTTATAAAGTAAAGGGCAAAAAAGTTTTTTCTTTCTCACACTTTTGGTACAGGCACTTGGTACCAAGAAGTCAAACACTTGTTTCGGAGCTTGGTGTGAGCTCTTTCTCTGGGCTTTTGGCATTTTGATATTCACCTGCACGGACAGGAGTGCTCATGGGGCAAGGAAGATGCCAGGCCCACCAGGTACATAGACCCCATATGTATGGGAGCCTACTGCTAAAGGAAGTCCCACGCTGGGACATGGGACTCCCTGGGCACCAACCTCAGGGACACAATGCATAGCACACGGGTCCTAGACCACAACATGGAGCCTGAAAGCAGCATACTCCAGATGAGGAAGGGGAGAGCTTCTCTGAGAAGATGGCAACTCTGAAACCGACAAGTGCACATGCCACAGAGGATGGAGACCTGTTTGCATGACCGGCTCATGGACAGATGTAGGGGAAACTTCTGGGCATGGTTTTGGCTTATAGCCTTTTGGGTAACAAGGGAAGTTCTGGGTATTGTGGGAGAGAAGGGCTCTGAGCAGGAGTGCTCTCAGCCCCCGCCTAGGTTGAAACCCTGTTAATAAAAACCTATTTCCTTCAACACAAATCGCTGGGTCATACAGAAGGACAACAAGTAGCCAAAGCCCAGTTTGCACGGTTATATGGTCACAGAAAAACATTTATGAGCAAATTCACTCATCTCCCCTATCACTAAAATGGCAAAAATAGTGCATAGTAAGTATCAACCTGTATCTACCAGAAGCATGTAAACCACCACAGAAACATTATTCAATATGCAACATTACTAGTTTTCTTTCATTCATTCATTCATTCATTGAGAGAGAGGAAGAGAGGGAGACAAACATCAATGTGCCAGAGAAACAGCCACTGGTTTCCTCTTTGCAGGCCCCCAACTGGGGAGTTGACCCACATCCCAGGCATGTGCCCTAACTGGGAATCAAACCGTGACCTTTCAGTTCTCAGGCCAGCACACAATCCACTGAGACACACCAGCCAGGCCTAATTTTCTTTTAAATACAGGGAATTATTATAATAAGTGCAAAACAAGAGTGTAAAAATTTGCACACAAAAATGGCTTGAATGAAATTCATGAAACATTTACAAGTTACCTTTGAATGATGAACCTATAAATTAATTTTCTTCTGTATACTTTTTTCCAACTTTCTTATACTGAGCATGTATTATTATTATTTTTTTAAAAGTACCTACCCTGATAAACTTGTTCCAGAAATTTCACTAGGAGAAGAATGACTCAGTGGGGAAGTAGAAGGTCTGAAGCTATCCTGGTCATCTTCTGAACTATGTCCACCATGCTCAGGAGGATTTTTCAAATCTATCAGAAAGGTGTACTTTTTAATGAGAATGGGGAAAAAAAAACTTGCATAATTTTGTGAATGTGATCAATTACTGATACTTACCAACATTTTTAGGTGAGATTAAGAAATGGTTTCCAAAAGTCACATGCTTTTCACTGTTACTTGTTTCACTAACATATTCATTTTGCCTCTGATTTTCTCTATTACTTTGCATTTCTTCACACTCTTCTGACAGCCAAAGGGATGTTACTCTGGGGCTCTTTACTAATGAATAACTATTAGATGACGAAATAGATATTGAGGTCACTTTTGCACTGTTACCAATATCTGGTAATTTGTCATCAATAGAACGTGTCTTCACATCAACTTTTGCACTCTCATTCTCTCTTATACTAGTAAGTATTGAATTTGAAGAGTTTACTGCTCTAAATGATTCCTGGTTTTTGCTCTCTCCGTTTTCACCATAAAAAATAGCTGCTGTATTTTCTTCTAATTCCCTTACACTTATACTAGAAGCACCTAAGTTCACTGTATGGATGTCCTTTGTCGTCCCTTCTTTTGATAAAGATAAATCCCAAATATCAGACACACCAGCTCTTGAAAACTTTTCCAGTCCACTTTTGCAGCAACTAAGTTCTGTTTTTTTAAGGTATTTTTCCATATCAAATGCACTGGATCCATTACTTTTTTCTGAATCATTAGGTAAGAAATGAGAAACATCTGAAGAGTCCTTTTGTTTATCATCCTCCTGCAAAGTCTTCTCTCTGGTTTTATTTGAAAGTGCCTTGATCATGGCAGCAAGTTGGGAAGGATCGGTGCTCACTGATGCATTTGCAATAGCTGAAGCAATCGTGCTTATCCTGAGCATAGAATCACCACCCTCAGGAAGCTTGCCTTTGCAGCTTTGGGGTTTGCTGTTCATGAAGAAAGTGTCCTAGGAATGAGAAAATTTACATCAGATGAATTTATTTCAGGTCCATAGACAGGCACATATTAGTTTAATCTTTATTTATAAACGCTACATAAGATTTAACAACACCAAGAAATTAGTGGTCTAACAGTTAAACATCCTAAAGAAATAAGACAGCTGTTATCAACTTTAATCCAGTAGTGGATTATGTATATAATATGATTATCAATTGTTAAAAAAATACAAAAACTTCTTGAGTAATAGGATGCTAAACCTGAATCAGAGAATAATTTAAAACCAAGATATTAAGATAAGAAGATTGAGAAGCCAATGTGCCAGGATGACTGCCAAGTATAGTTCCTGATAATTTCATTAAATTGTTAGAATAATTTATAGGCAAGATATAAATAGGAATCATGGGTAAAAACTAAAATGGAACCAGAGCAAAGAAACGAGCTTATTTCATATTCAGATGTGCAAGTAAAGACTTCTGCCTCCAGTAATAGCAGACAAAGTTATGCAAATGAACTTTTATTAAGAGCAATAAGATTTGGAGAGCATATTCAGAGATATCCCTTAGAAGGCATTAGAGAGATTTAAAAATAAATAAATAAACTCTGAGGCAAAAATTCAAAAGAAAGAATGAAAAAAAGGTAAGTCCATTAAGGAAGATACTTTTCCTTGGGGGATCTGCTGCTTAAAAAGGAGGTAGCTGATTAAATTTCAAAAAGAAGCTAAGCAAAGCTTTTCTTATCGGAGTAAGGGCATGAAACCTCAGTTCAGAATCTGCCAATTGTGGCAGGGGGTGCACCTGGTCAACATTATAGTTTAGGAAAAGAACAAAAAGGGCTATACACTAGGAGGAAAGGGGAAGCAAAACTAAACCAACCCTGGTGAGGACTATGGCTCAGCTCTAAATCAGCTCAGTCTCTGAAACTGGATTAAAGTGATCTTAGAGTGCTAGAGTTCTTTCTTCTCTTTCAGAAGCAAATATAAATCCTGTGAACAACTTTTCCTATAAAAGTATACCCCTCAATCAACAACTGATACATGATGTTCCAAGATAATCTGGCCCAAACCCAAGAAAAATGGCCTGTGAAACACCCAGAATACATCAGACTCCAAAACACAACCAAATCTAAAATCAAAACATAAACATCTAAAACATATGATCTAACATAAAATCTAAACCATAATTAAGGAAATAAAAGACAACACTGAGGACTTCTGCCCAAAATGGAGGCATAGGTAGATATATTTTGCCTCCTCATACAACCAAAAGAAGGACAACAACAAATTTAAAAACAAAAAAATAACAAGAGCTGGCAGAAAATAGAACTCTGTGGAAGTTGGACAACCAAGGAGTAAAAGAAGAAACATTCATTCAAACTGGTAGGAGGGGAGGAGACGGGCAGCTGGAGCAGAGAGGACATGCGGGAAGGCAGTGGCTGGACAACCAGGTGGGTGAGGTGGCAGCCTGTGAGTTGGGCCGCTGAGAGGAATAACTGGGGAGTGAGAGAGACTGCATAACCCAGGGTTCCAGTGTGGGGAAATAAAGACTCAAAACCTCTGCCAGTAAAAACCTGTGGGAATTCTGCTGGCAGGAGAAACTCCCAGCCTCACAGGAGAGTTCATTGGAGAAAACCACAGTGTCCTAGAGCATAAACAGAACCACCCACCCGGGATTTAGCACCAGAAGGGCCCAATTTGCTTGTGGGAGGCAGAGGAAGTGACTAAAAGCTATCCAAGAGCCAAGTAAGACCTCTCCCCCACATAGAGTGCCACAACGCAGCAAAGTGAGCTGCCCACACTGGCAAATACCTATCGCTCTGCCATTTATTAAGTAACAGGTGCACAGAGACCAAAAAATATGGCCCAAATGAAAGAACAGATCAAAGCCCTGAAAATAGAACTAAGCAATGAAGAGACAGCCAACCTATCAGGTGGACAGTTCAAAGCACTGGTAATCAGGATGTTCACAGAAATGGTTGAGTATGGTTGCAAAATAAGAAGAAAAAGTGAAGGCTATGCAAAGTGAAATGAAGAAAAATATACAGGGAACCAACAGTGAAGGGAAGGAAACCGGGAGTCAAATCAATGATTTGGAGCAGAAGGAAGAAGTAAACATTCAACCAGAACATAATAAAGAAACAAGAATTCTGAAAAATAAGGAGAGGCTTAGGAACCTCCAGGACAACTATAAATGGTCCAACATCCGAATCATTGCAGTGCCAGAAGAAGAAGAGGAAGAGAAATAAATTAAAAACTTATTTGAAAACATAATAGAGAACTTCCTCAATCTGGCAAAGGAAACAGACTTCCAGGAAGTCCAGGAAGCTCAGAGTCCCAAAGAAGTTTGATCCAAGAAAGCACACACCAAGGCACATCATAATTACATTACTCAAGATTAAATATAAGGAGACAATCTTAAAAGCAGCAAGAGAAAAGGAGACAGTTACCTATAAAGGAGTTCCCATAAGATTATCAGCTGATTTCTCAAAAGAAACCTCGCAGGCAAGAAGGGGCTGGAAAGAACTTTTCCAAGTCATGAAAGGCAAGGACCTGCATCCAAGATTACTCTCCCCAGAAAAGCTAACATTTAGAATGGAAGGGCAGATAAAGCGCTTCCCAGATAAGGTCAAGCTGAAGGAGTTCATCATCACCAAGCCCTTATTATATGAAATGTTATAGGGACTAAGAAAAAGAAGATGCTCAAAAATATGAACAGTAAAATGACAACAAACTTACAACTATCAACAACTGAACCTAAAAAAACCAAACAAACAAAAACAAACTAAGCAAACAACTAGAACAGGAGCAGATTCACAGAAAAGGAGATTACACGGAGGGCTATTATCAGGGAGGGGATTGGGGAGAATGGGGGAAAAGGTATGGGGATTAAGCAGCATAAATGGCAGGTACAATATAGACAAGGGGAGGTTAAGAATATATAGGATATGAGAGGCAGAAAACATCACACCACCTTGTGCTGTCACGGAGAGAGCAGAGAAACACGTAGGAAACATTCCGCGCACCTTTCTTGGAGATCTGTATGCGTATCAGCAAATCAAAGGCTCTATGACCCCCTAACCACCCCTCAAAAAGTTGCTTAAAGTATACTTAAAAATTAGGAGGGAAAGATGGCGGCAGAGTAGGAGGGAGCGGGATTGGCTTCCTCCAGCCCACTGGTAGGATATCTGGCTGATTTTCTGAGAAGCGGAGCGATCTCCCAGATTTATTTCAGGAAGATTGGCGACCAGGATTGCGCATAAATCTGAAAGATCAGCCAGTAGGGAGTCTTCTTTGGAGGGAAGGGACTCGCGGGGAACCGGGAGGTCTTGGGATCCTGTCGCAGCAGCTTCCCGGTTTGTTCCATGATCCGTGGGAGGGAGCTGGATTGGGGTATGAGAGTTGCCAAAGCACGCACGCGTCTGTTGTGATAGCCTTGGTCCCCAGCAGTCCGGAGGTCGGTGTGTTAGTGGGGTCTGGTCTGCAGAGGCCGGCGAACCCAGCGGGAGGAATTGGAGATTAAACAGAACGGGAGACCTAGGTCCGGAACTCCGGGACCAGGCGCGCACCCAGCGAAGCCAGTCAGGGGCGGCTGGGGTGGTGCCCAACCAGGCGCCCAGGCCTGCGGCTTGCAAGCCCCGAATCCAGAGACAAAAGCGGTAAACAAATACAGGGGCGCGGAGCTCATTCTCAGAGGGCCTGAGACACGACCCAGCCACTGGGATTGGAGACCTGTGGTGCAGAATCCCTCCGTGGGAGAAAAACATCGAACCCCACTGAAGGGAGACACAGACCTCAAAAACTCTGACTTAGGGTGGGGATCAGACAGCCCAGAGGAGGTACTGCGAATTCCTACCAACTCGGCTGGAGGCAGGACAGCAGCTAAGAGTGCAGCCGAGGAAGAAAGCCGGGGAAGTCTGATATCTTCCCAGCCTGTCGCAGCCCTGACCAGACGCTGTTGAAGCCAGCCAACAAAAGTCTTTTTTTTCTTTTCTTCTTTTTTTTTCCTTCTTTCTTTTGTTTTCTCTTTGTTTCTTTGTTTGTTTTTCCCCACCCTTCTTCCTATCTATTCTTCTATATTTTTTAACTCCTTCAACCTTCCCTTCATATGGCATTCCTAGTTTTCTCTTCTTTTTATCTCATATTTTTTATTATATTTTATTTTATGTTATTTGAGCATTATTTTTTCTTTATCTTTCTTTTTCCTTTTCTTTTGCTTTCTTTTCCTTCTTTTTCTCCCTTCCCCTCTCTTCTTTATCCACAGGTGAGACATTAAAACCTGGAATTGTGAAGAGAATAGAGTGGGACCCAGACAAGAGTCAGCCCAAAAAACAGAGACAGTGACACAAAATTAACTTCGCTGCTCCAGAGAACTTG
>PVJI01021334.1:10609-27479 GCA_004026765.1 Micronycteris hirsuta
GAGAGAATCCTAGAAGCAGCAAGAGAAAAGGTGACAGTTACCTACAAAGGAATTCCCATAAGACTGTCAGCTGATTTCTCAAAAGAGACCTTACAGGCAAGAAGGGGCTGGAGAGAAGTATTCCAAGTCATGAAAGGCAAGGACCTACATCCAAGAATACTCTATCCAGCAAAGCTATCATTTAGAATGGAAGGGCAGAGAAAGTGCTTCTCAGATAAGGTCAAGTTCAAGAAGTTCATCATCACCCAGCCTTTATTGTATGAAATGTTAAAGGGATTTATATAAGGTATGGAGGAATATCAACAGGTGAGTGGTAAGGGGAGAAGGGGAGAAAGGGGCACAAAATAAGTAGCATAAATGGGAGGTAGAAAACAGACAGGGGGAGGTTAAGAATAGTATAGGAAGTGCAGGAGCAAAAGAACTTACGTGTATGACCTATGGACAAAACTAAAGGTTGGGGAAGGGGGGGTGGTAAGGGCTGGAGTGGAAGAAAGGGGGGAAATGGGACAACTGTAATAGCATAATCAATAAAATATATTTTAAAAAAAACTGCAGAAAACAGAAAATTGTGCCAGAGACCAATAGTTTAGTAAAAAACTTTTTATTCACTTTAATTAGGTTTTCAGCTGTTTTTGGTTTTGGAGGCTTTTAAAAAGAAAACCAAATTAGGTCCACTTCAATGTCCACTTGTAAAAAAGGAAAATTTTTTGTTGTTTAGCTTGTCTCTTTTTTGTTATCCAAATGAGGATATTTTTGATGTACAGTACTATGTTATTTCAGATAATTCAAATATCAGAAGAAAGATTCTTGTATTAAATTGCCTTTGTAATATGAGAATATATTAGTACAAACTAATAAGATATACTACATAAAAAGAGCAAAAAAAAGAAAGAAATGGGTTGAGCTTGCTAAAACATCCTGGCCTGCTGCTTCTTAGCTGTGTGACCTTAGTCCAGTTGCTTCACCTCTCTGAGCTTCAAATTCTTCATCAGTAAAGAGGAGTTGCTATTCATACCTACACTATAGGAAGACTACTTGGTGGATTAAATGAGATAAAGTAGATGCATAGATAGATACACCGTGCCTCCTCACACAACCAAAAGAAGGACAACAACAAATTTAAAAACAAAACACAACCAGAACTGGCAGAAAATCAAACTGTATGGAAGTCTGACTGACAACCAAAGAGTTAAAAAAGCAACATTCATCCAGATTGGTAGGAGGGGCAGAGACGGGTAGTCAGGTGGAGAGGACGTTCAGCAAGATGGTGGCTGGTGGACTGGGTGGTCCCACATTTGCGTGCAGATAAACCAGGAGGAACAACTGGGGAGCGAGATAGATTGTACAACCCATGATTACATACAGTATGGGGAAATAAAACCTCAAAGCCTCTGACTGAAAACACCTTGAGGGTTGAGGCGGCAGTGGGAGAAACTTCCAGCCTCACAGGAGAGTTTTTTGGAGAGACCCACAGGGTCCTAGAACCTACACAAAACCACCCTCCTGAGAATCAGCCCAAGAAGGGCCCAATTTGCTTGGAGAAGGGCTCGATTTGCTTGTGGGTAGCAGAGGAAGTAACTGAAAGCCAGCAGAGAGCTGAACAAGCAGAAATGTTCCCTCTTGGACCCCTCCCCCATATACAGCACCACAACTCCTGAAGTGGGTTGCCCCACCCTGGTGAACACCTCAGGCTCCACCCCTTACTACATAACAGGTGGACCCGGACCGAAAAAAAAAATGGCCCAAATGAAAGAACAGATCAAAGCTCCAGAAAAAATACAACTAAGTGACAAACAGATAGCCAAACTATCAGATGCACAGTTCAAAACACTAGTAATCAGGATGCTCACAGAATTGGTTGAATATGGTCATAAAATAGAGGAAAAACTGAAGGCTATGAAAAGTGAAGTAAAGGAAAATGTACAGGGAACCAACAGTGACAGGAAGGAAACTGGCACTCAAATCAACAGTTTGGAGCAGAAGAAGGAAAGAAACATTCAACCAGAACAGAATGAAGAAACAAGAATTCAAAAAAATGAGGAGAGTCCTAGGAACCTCCAGGACAACTTTAAATGTTCCAACATCCAAATCATAAGGGTGCCACAAGGAGAAAAGGAAGGGCAAGAAATTGAAAACTTATTTGGAAAAATAATGAAGGAGAACTCTTCCAATCTGGCAAAGGAAATCGACTTCCAGGAAGTCCAGGAAGCTCAGAGAGTCCCAAAGTAGTTGGACCCAAGGAAGCACACACCAAGGCACATCATAATTACATTACCCAAGAGTAAAGATAAGGAGAGAATCTCAAAAGCATGAAGAGAAAAGGAGACAGTTACCTACAAAGGAGTTCCCATAAGACTAACAGCTGATTCTCAAAAGAAATCTTGCAGGCAAGAAGGGGCTGAAAAGAAGTATTCAAAGTCATGAAAGGCAAGGACCTACATCCAAGATGACCCTCTCTAGCAAAGCTATCATTTATAATGGAAGAGCAGATAAAGTGCTTCTCAGATAAGGTCAAGTTCAAGGAGTTCACCATCACTGAGCCTTTATTATATGAAATGTTAAAGGGACTTATCTAAGAAAAGGAAGATCAAAAATATGAACAGTAAAATGACAACAAACTCACAACTATCAACAATCAAACCTAGAAAAAAACAAAGAGAAAACCAAACTAACCAAACAAAAGAACAGGAACAAAACCACAGAAATGGAGATCACATGGAGGGTTATCAGTGGGGAGAGGGAGAGGGAGAATGGGAGAAAAGGTACAGGGAATAAATGGCATAAATGGTAGGTAGAAAATAGACAGGGGGAGGTTAAGAATAGTATAGGAAATGTAGATGCCAAAGAACTTATATGTATGACCCATGGACATGAACTAAAGGTGGGGAATGTGGGTGGGAGGGGATGTGCTGGGTGGAGGGAAATAAAGGGGGAGAAATGGGACAACTGTAATAGCATAATCAATAAAATATATTTTTAAAAGGAAATAGCAAATAATAAGTGTTGGTGATGATGTGGAGGAGTCGGAACCATTGTGCAGTTTTGGTGGTGTACAATTGGTATGGAAAATAGTATGAGAGTTCCTCAAAAACTGAAAGTAGAAAATAGAATTTTTATATGATCCAACAATCAAAGAAAAATAAAAAGATAAAATGAAGCACTTAGAGCAGTGTTTAATAAATGTCAGTTGCTATAATTCTAACTTGCTAATTAAACACTTTTTACTAAATAATAATAATTTTAAAAGAATTCCTTCAGTGCCCTTGTATCAGCAAGTCTCTTGAACTCTTAGGACTTCAATTACCTGACTTTTAAATGGGGCCTTACTGCAGAAGGACCTGTTGCTGTAAACAACGATATGAGTTTCTTCAAGATTTTGCAAAGAAAAGGCACAAAAATCTATTCATCTCCTATCTTCTTGTACTACCAAAACAAAGAAAACGACACTGCTTCCCACTGTAGCTCAGCCACTCTAAGCAGCTTCATCCAGGGGCTCCTAGAAGTGAAGTGGTGGGGCCAGCAGGGTTTCTGAAGTCCTTAGGCTGAAGGAGTACCCCAAAGGGCCAATGAGCAAATGGATCTAGGGGGAAGATCCAACTGTCCACCCATGGGTGGCCATACAGACAGTCAAGACTCAGCCCTCCTTTGGAGCCCATGCACACCCCTTCCCAGGTTACAGCACTGCTCCTGTGGCCAAGACACCCCCAGTCCAGGGTTTATCCAGAGAGAATGAGATCCCACACTAAGCACCAGCAACTTCACATGAGACCAGAAAGAGCAGCAAAGTGTTCTTATGGAAATGAGTCTATTTGGCTCCTAACTCAATGAGCCAAGCACAATTGCCTGGCTCACCCATAAATACTGTGAAATGCCTGGCTAGCCAGATGGCATAATAGCACTGCTGCATGGTAGGTGATGCCCTCACTGTTAGACACACAAGGAAACTAAAGCCAGGGAGGTTCATGCAGCTACTAAATGGCAGGGCTACAACTAGAACTCAGGACTGTCCAGTTCCAAAGGTTGGCTTGTTCCTCAACTCCATACTCTCAGTATAGCTTATAATCACATGTGGGTCACTGGTTTGGGCTCCAGAGTAATGTGAAGCAGGAGCCAGACCCTCAAGCTATACCACTGAAAATTTCCTTGCCCTTAAGCTATTTGCTTGCCATCTCTATGCCTCAATTTCCTTATCTATAAGGGAGAATGTTTATCCACCTCAGGGGGCTTTGGAATAATTAAGTGAGGTCATCCATATAAAATTCTCAGTAAATGCTATTTTTTAAAAATCTTTATCCTATTAGAGTGGGTTTAGTCGAACCCTTGGTTTCCTGACATGGAGTTATGACTCCAAAAAAGTCGTATCAGCTATTGAGTTTTAATAAGTCTTAAATAGAGACTTGGCAAATTCAGAGGACAAAAAATATTGGCTCTCAGAGAGTGATGTCAGCCAAATTAGATGACTCAAGGTTCTCGGAATCCTGGAGCTTGTCCAATCTCATCCACTTAGAAAGCAAGAGAATGAGACAGGAAGAGGGGACCTACTAGGAGGCCACAGGTAGTTAGCATCAGAGCTGGGACAAGGACTCAGGTGTCCTAGCTTACCGTTGTGATAACAAAAGTGCCCTTCCTACCTGCCAACTAGCAACAAATGCTACCACCCTCTCCAAAAGCCCCTCATGAGGTTATTGCTATGGAGACCCAGCTACTCTGCACAAGAGACAGCACTAAGCAGGAAAGCCAGGGCCCTTGCTGACACCCTCATCACAATAAGCCAGGGGCTAAAGTCCAAGCCATCACTACCAGAAGCTCCTGGAAGTTGCACTGTCACAGACCTAAAAAAAGCATCACAATACACTGACAGATATGGCTGCTGTCTTAAGCCCAAAAGCACGACACACAGAAACGGTTTGAGCCAACCCAGTCAGCATCAGAGGGCCCCAAAGTATCCCAGGCAGAATGTCTGGATTCATTCTGCAAGCATTTCTGGAAACCCTACTTGTCGCAGCAGGGAAGTAAAGGGGGAAGCTGTGATTTACAACCCAAGAATTAAAAGCTCAAAGAACAAGATAGAAGTTTCCTCTCTTGTGTAATGATTTTCCACCACCCCCTATTTGTCAACTACATTTATTGCTTTGTAGCCTGAGCAGTCTACAACACAGGTGGCTTCACATTCCCCTCTTGCTCAAAACCCCTTCATGGCTCCCATGTCACTCAGAGTAAAAGCCAAAGCTTCCAAGGGATGCTCAGCCTCCTGTTCCTTCTCTGACTGCATCTTCTCCTCCTCCATTCTTGTTTACTTCTCTCCAGTCTCACTGGCCTGTTTGCTATTTACTGTTCCCAACTCAAGGCTTTTGCATATGCTGTTCCCTCTGTCAGTAATACCCTTCCTGTAGTCATCTGCATGGCTCACTCCTTCCCTTCAGGTCTCTGCTCAAATGTCACCCCATCAGAGAGACCATCTCTGACTGTCTTCTGGAGAGCCATTCCCACAACTTTCCAGTCCTTTCCAGCTTTCTTTTATCTCATGGCACTTGTCACTGCTAATATATATTGGGTTGGGCAAAAGTAGGTTTATAATTATAAAACAAATAAATAAAACAATAATTAATAAATAATAATATAAGAATAAACTCTGTGTTTTTGTGTACTCACAACTATAATCCTACTTTTTCTCACCTCTGTATTTATTGCTTATCTATCCATCCCCAACTAGACTGTATGCTTCATTAGAACATGTGAACAGGGATGTTGCTTGGCTCACTTCTCAATCCAAAGTTCCTAGAACAGTGCCAGTACAAACTAGATGCTCAATAAATATTCGTGGAAGAAAAGAAGGAAGAAATGGAGGGAAGGAGGGAAAAGGGTAGGGAACAGAAAGAGAGGGTGGGAGGAGGGGAGAAAAGAAGAGGAAAAGGAAAGGAGAAAGGAAGAAAAGAAGGAGGAAAGTTTTCTTCTAAGAACTGGCAGAAAGGGGCTACCCTGGCCCTTGTCATCAGCTGAAACTTCCTGAGGTATAAATCCAAATAAGAGCCTCCTTACTCATAAATCCTCCATAGCTCCCCACTACCTAATGGAGCAAACACTAGCCTATCACTCACAACCCTGCACAAGCTAGAACTAATGGAATTCTCCTGCCTTATCTCCTTCCCTTACACACAACTGACCCCAAGTCCTGTTTCCAGGGAGTCTGCCGAAGCTCATAGCTTCCTACTACTGCCCTCTGTGTATCAGGGTCATGAAGCTACCCTTCGGATCCTGACAAAGTGGAATTTTCTCCTGGCTTCCCCATGGACTGCCTGTGTGACCTTAAAATGAACTGCTTAATGTCTCTGTGCTTCTGGTTCAGCATCAATCAAGTGAAGACAATTATTCTCCCTCTTGGGCTGTCCTGAGAGTGAAGGAAGAGATGCTTGAGGAGAACTTGGGACAGTGCCCAGCAAAGAGGCTTCTCAACCTCAGTAGCAGTGCCATTATGGGCTGGATAATTCTTTGTGGTGGGGCCATCCTGTGCATTGTAGGAAGCTGGGCAGCATCCCTGGCCTCTTCCTACTAGATTCTAGCAGGAATCACAGTTGTGACAACCAAAAATGTCTCTAGACATTGCCAAATGTCCCCTGGGGAAGGGATACCAGATTTAGCAATATATATTTATACTAAATTATCTGAAATTCAAATTTAATTTTGTAACCTGTATGTTACTTGGCAACCCTACCTTGGGGGTGGTGGAGGGCAAAATTAAGAACCTTCATTAAAAACCACTGGGTTAAGGGAGAACCACCGTGGGGTCCCAGTAGTAATCTCAGTCGTTTCTCTCACCTTCCTCCAACCTTCTTAGCATGTCCTTCCCACTTCCCCATCCCACTGCCTTCCATTCAGGGGATGGGAGAGTTAGCTCCCCAAACAAGCCTAGCTCAGCCCTTGTGATGATAGCTCCCAGGATAGCCGTTTCACCAGCCCTGGTCTGCAGAGTTAAAGTAGCTTCCTCTCTAGCACTCATTTCACCCCCTACCTCCTTCCTGGGGTCTGCCCTCCTTCCAGCAAGTCTCAGCTTTCTCCCCTCCAATTAAGAGGCCTCCCAGACCCAGCCTGGAGGCAAGAAAACAAAACAGTCACTTTGCTTCCCTTATCCACTCAGAGTCAGATGGCTGGCTTCTTTAATGGCAGTCATCAAGGCAACAGAAAGCCAGTCCCTACTACTCTCTGTGGGAAACAAAACAAATTGAGTGGTGGAGGGGAGTGACAGCAGAGGAATGGTGGCATCACTCTCCACTAAGCTTCAAAAATTTGAACAGCTACAACTCAACAAAGGATTCCCTGCTCAACACACAAACACACCTGAGTGATCTGCACATTGAAACTTCTAAAGGTGGGCAAGTGAAAGCAAAAGGGTAAGGGAGAGGGGAGAAAGGCTGAGACAAGCCCAGAGACCTGTGAAGGACACAGCACTAGGGTGCAGCTGCGGTTGTCGGGCAGTCAGCTTTCCAGGAAGAGAAACAAAGCCATGGAGCCCTGACACCCTGTAGCCTCCCAGAGCTTGCCTCCCTTTGCCCTTAGTGTTGGGTTGCAGAGCACATTATTTGCAAACCAAAGAACTGGTAACACCAAATCACTTTTTTCCCTGAGCAAAGAGTGCACTCTGTGACCAGTCCTGGGGTCAGGGTGCAGGGGGTACCCCACGGATGTCCAAGGTTGCCATTACCAGGTGGACAAAACAATAAACAAGCTGCCAGTTCCTTCCCTTAGCACACCCCACTCCCACACATCACAGCTACATTGATGACACTGTGGCTACCAATCACACTAGGATTTCACAGAGCTAAAAAGTTTGAGATTTGGTGCCATCTACTGGAAAATAAGAGAAAGACTTCTTTGTATTAATCTGCTAGAGAAGTGCCACTCATACATTGATGCCTAGACAGAGAAGCAAACCATCGAATACCATAAGTAACCAAGGTAGCAAGGCAGCTAAGAAAGAAAATTTAAAATATCCAGAAAACAAACTTAAAAACATGGATAATATGTGATATAAATTACACAGAATTCAAGATTACAGTTCTGAAAATACTCAACAAGATGGGAAAAATACACAGTCAATTTAACATGATCAGAAAACAAATCAACAAACTAAATGAGTACTTTACCAGAGATCAAAACTTTAAAAAAGAGTCAAACAGAAATTCTGGATATAAATAATTCAATAAACTAGAGATTGAGAATAAACTAGCAAGCATAGAAAATAGAGCTGACCAAATGGAGAAAAGGATTAGTGATACTGAAGCTAGAAATCTAGAAATGGCACAGAGGGAAGAAGATGCTTGAGCATAAAAAGAAATGAAAGAACTTTAAGAGAACCATCTGACTCCACCAGAAAGAGCAATATAAAAATAATAGGCATACCAGAAGAAAAAGAGGGAGAGAAAGGAACAGAGAGCTTATTCAAACAAACAAGTGGATAATAATTTCCCTACCCTATAGAAATAACTGGATCCTCAAATCCAAGAAGCAAACAGAAAACCTAGTTACCTCAATTTAAAGAGTTCTTTTCCAAGGCACATTATATTAAACTGTCAAAACTAATGTCAAAGAAAGAATTCTCAAGGCAGCCAGGAAAAAGAAAAAAGTAACCTATAAAGAAAAGCCCATTACGTTATCATTGGACTTCACAGCAAAACTGTGCAATCCAGAAGAGAGTGGAACCAAATATTCAAACTGCTGAAAGAAAGAAATCACCAGCCAAGAATAATATATCCAGCAAAGCTATCCTTTAAATATAAAGGAGAAATAAAGACTTCTCCACACATACAGAAGATGAGGGAATTTGTCACCAGAAAACCTCCACTACAGGAAATACTCTTCAGGGATCACTGTACCTGAAACAAGGCACAAAAGGTCACAAAACTAGGAGTAAGGTCATTAACATATTACAGCATAAACAGGGATAACTTGTAACAAAAAAGAGGGTGGGGTAAAGGTCTGAATTTATGAAGAAAGATGGAGATCAGATGTATTCAAAAGAAAAGGACTACTGTATATGTAAAACTTTCTTTTTCATAAACCTAGTGATAACTACATTCACACACAAACCCTCAAATCTGAAACACATAACTTTAAAAAAGAGGAAACAGAGGAAAGAAGTATGGAATACCAAACAAACAAAAACAACAGACAGAAACATAAAGGGAAAAAAACAGTGGAGACACAGGGATAAGAGAAAACTAAAGGTAAAATGGCTATAAGAAATCCTGATACATCACTAATTACCCTAAATGTAAATGGACTGAAATCACCAATAAAGAGGCACAGAGTAACAGACTAGATTAAAACACAAAACCCAGCCCTGGCTGGTGTAGCTAGTGGATTGAGTGCGGGCTGCGAACCAAAGGGTCGCAGGTTCGATTCCCCGTCAGGGCACATGCCTGGGTTGTAGGCCAGGTCCCCAGTGAGGGCCATGTGAGAGGCAACCACACATTGCTGTTTCTCTCCCTCTCTTTCTCCCTCCCTTCCCCTCTGTCTAAAAATAAATTTTAAAAAATCTTTAAAAAAAAACAAAACACAAAACCAAACCATATGCTGACTTCAGGAGACACATCTAAGCTAAAGAGACAAAGTTAGATGCAAAGTAAAAGGGTGGAAAATGATTCTCTAGGTAAATGGCATCCACAGAAAAGCAGGTGAAGCCATACATATATTTGACAAATCAGTTTTCAAGATAACAAAGGTAACAAGAGGCAAACAGGGACATTTTATAGTAACATAGGGGACACTACATCAAGAAGATGTAATACTTCTTAATATAGATGCACCCAATCAGGGAGCACCAAAATGTATAAAGCAACTATTAAGAGAACTAAAGGGAAAAACAGACAAAAACACAGAATCAGAGTTGGGGAACTTAATATTCCATTGACAAGGCTGGAGAGATCATTCAAACAGAAAATCAATAAAAAAAAAATTGGCCTTAAATAACACATTACACCGAATGGACATAATTGACATTTACAGAGCATTTCATCCCAGAACATCACACTACACATTCTCCTCAAATGCACATGGAACACACTCAAGGACAGACCATATGTTGGGCCACAAAACTAGCCTCATCAATTTCAAGATAACTGAAATTATATAAGGCATATTCTCTGACCACAATGCTTAGAAATTAGAAATCAACTGCAAAAAGTGAAGAAACTCACAAATATGTGGAGATTTAAAGGAATTCCGTGCTCCCACAGTAGGGATTTGTAGCCCTATGTTTTCACACATGCAGGAGCAAAGTCTCCCGTGGAACATAAAGTTGGCATGCATGGACCCACGAGTGGGGTAGCAGAATTTCCTGTGGGGAAATCAGGTTGACATATTTCTTAGATTTAAAACCTTGCTACTGCTGAAACCTCCCCCCTACCTGGATCAAAAGGTCTTAGGCTAATGTATCTTCCTGGCCAGTGTTTACAGTTCTTTAGAAATCAGCCCAAGTCTGTTGCTCTTCCATTTGCATATCTCTCCTTTTGATGTACCTTCCTGATCCGTCTACTGCCCAACTTGAATCTACAATCTGTGCATAGTTAATGAAGACCATTCTGATTCAAATGTGCTCTGAAACAACAAATAAAAGGCCGGGCTAAGCTACACTCAAGGCCCTCTTTCATACGAAAAGGGTGGGGTCACGTGGTCCCAGATTTCTATTCCTACGTGTTTCTGTGTGAGATTTTTTACACATTCAGTCACGGCTAACACGAATCCTGCAGGTCAGGATTCACCACATCTGGTGCCCAGGAACAGGGACCTGAGGAGTTACGAGCTGCAGGCCATGATCCACACACCAACTTCGGGAAGAAAGAGCATGCAATCTTCCAGGTAAGGACCAATAATTGAGAATCAAAGGGTGTGTGGGAAGGATTAGAGACCGATAACTTCCTGATTCATGACACTTGAGCGGATTGCTTTATGTCGCATCTTTACGATGTCATTACGGCCATGCCATTTTTAGTAAGTAAATATTAATAAAAAGGTAATTATACAGAAAAAATCTTTTTTCTCCTCTCTCAAGCATTTTTGCTGCACCCCACACAGGCATGGGTCGAGCATTTAAATGCTAATAGAGCACTCACCACAGAGAAAGACAACCATGAAAGAATGAGCTGGACGTGGGCCGGGACAGAACGCTAGGTTTCCTGCCAGCCGCAAGCAAAAGCCCACGCAACGAGAGGCACGCCGTGAAAAACACACACACGTCCACTCCCCGTGGCTAAATCCCCAACTAGGAATAGGTCTGAGAGAGAGAGAAGAAAACATCTTTTCATTTAATCAGCCTTAGAGGCAAAATCTGGCAGGGCTGTCAGCAAAACCACGCTTTGTGGCTTTTTCCCCTCTGCCGCCTCCCTCAAGGAAAAGCGACTGGTGAATGAGCGTTCTGGTCTCCTCTGGATGCGGAAGAATCGCAAGAATTTAGCCTCAGGGAATCTGCATGAGCACTCCTGGCGGAGCTCCGAAGACAAGGCATTTCCTCCCCTCAGCCCGAGAAATCAGGTGTTCCCACATGAGTCGGAACCTTGTGAGGGTGTCGGGGACCAGATCCCGTGATGCAAAGGGGCCTTAATTACTTAGCATAACTGCTAGCTCATCTGGGGAACACAAATAAAGGTTGGTCACCTAGTGTTTTCGAGCATCCCAGCTGGGGAAACCCGAAACCAGTAAGCGGGGGGTAGGAAATTCAGGAAATCTGATCTCCCTCCCCAACCATTCTCACCAACAGTACATCCTGGACCCACCACACTTTAGCTAACCAGATAGGGTTTTATCGCAGTGGCAGAGTTGGAAAGGACAGCTGATCAAAAGAGATAAAAGCTTTTAATAAAAATGGGATCTGGCTTATCTAAAGAACAGGGAACTTACCTATGGGTACTCCAGCAACTTCTCAGAGAGGCAGGGCATAAAGTGAAGGAGCCCCGCCTCATTCAGCTTCTGCAAACAATTAAGAGATATTTTCCCTCTTTCCCTGACAAAGGGACTCTGGATATTGAGGTTTGGGAGGCTGCCAGCAAAAAATTACAATCTTTACAAGACAGTAGTGTTCCTATTGGAGCTCAGAACTTGATAACCTGGGGCTTGGTCAGGACAGCTCTCATACCCATTTGGGCCAAGAGATCAGATTTGATTGAACGGGAAGACTGAGATTCTAGCTCAGAGGAAGAAATCATTCATAATGTAGTGGAGGAATGGTCAGGATTTGCCACAGAGGTTAAACGACATACTACTAAGAAATGAGTCAAAGAGAAAATAAAAAGTGAGATCAAAAGATATATAGAGGCAAACGAAAATGACAACTTGACATATCAAAACTTCTGAAGTGCTGCAAAAGTAGTAATGAGGAAATTTTATATCATTACAGGCCTGTCTCAAGAAATAGCAGAAATCCCAGGTAAACAACCTAACATTGCATCTTAAAGATGTAGAAAAAGATCAAAAGCAACACAAAGTTAGTGGAACAAAAGGAAACAATAAAAATTAGAGCAGAATTAAATGAAATAAAGAACAAAAAACTATACAAAAAATTAATACAACAAAGAGCTGGTTCTTTGAAAAGATTGATAAAACTGACAACCCCCTGACTAGACTCACTGAGGAAAAGAGAGAAAGGACTCATACAAACAAAATGAGAAATGAAAGAGGAAAGTTACCACAGAGATACAAAGGATCATACTAGAATACTATGAAAGACAATATGCTACCAAATTCAATAACCTTGAATAAATGGTAAGTTCCTAGAAATATATAACCGTCCTAGACTGAATCATGAAGAACTGGAAAATCTAAATAGACCAATAAACAGTGAGGAAATTGAAACAACCATCAAAAACCTCCCAAGAAATGAAATTCCAGGACCAGATGGCTTCACTAGTGAGTTCTACCAAACATTCAAAGATTTGATACCTATCCTTCTCAAACTCTTCAAAAAAATTGAAGACAAGGCAATACTTCCTAACATATTTTATGAGGCCAACATAACACTGATACAAAAATCTGGCAAGGATAACACACACAAAAAGAAAACTACAAGCCAATATCTTTGATGAATACAGATGCAAAAATCCTTAACAAAATGCTAGCAAACTGAACACAACAATAAATTTCTTAAAATAATACATCACAATCAAGTGGGGTTCATTCCAGGGGCACAAGGATAGTTCAATATATGCAAACTGATCAATGTAATACACCACATTAACAGAACAAAGGATAAAAATCATATGATCTTATCAATAGATGCAGAAAAAGCATTTGATAAAGTACAACATCCATTTATGATTAAAACACAATATAATGGATAGAGAAGGAAAGTACCTCAACATAATAAAGTCCACATATGGCAAACCTCAGCCTATACAATATTCAATAGTGAAAAACTGAAAGCTTTTCCTCTAAAACCAGGAACAAGACAAGGATGCCCACTCTTGCCACTCTTATTCAACATAGTTCTGTAAGTCCTAGCCAGAGGAATCAGGCAACAGAAAGAAATAAAAAGCATCCAAAGTTGGTAAGGGAGTAAAAGTGTCACTTTTTGTAGATGACATGATTCTGTATATAGAAAACCCTAAAAGCTCCACCAAAAAAACTATTAGAAGCAATAAACAAATAAAGCAAATTTGCAGGATGCAAAATCAATGTACAATCCTAAATACAGTGCTTTCCTAAATACTAACAACGAAACTTCATAAAAAGAAATGAAAAAATTCCTTTTGCAATTGCAACTAAAAATAAAATAAAACACCTAGGAATGAACTTAACAAAAGATGTGAAGAAACCTATATACTGAAAACTACAAAGCATTATTAAATGAGATTGAAAAAGACACAATGGAATGGAAAGATATTCTGTGTTCATGGATTGGAAGAATCAATACAGTTAAAATGGCCATATTACCCAAGGGAACATACATACTTAATGCAATCCCTATCAAAATCCCAATGTCATTTATTTTTTAAAAATAGAACCAAAAAAATTATCAGATTTGTATGGAACCACAAAAGACTGCAAAAGACCCCAAATAGCCAGAGCAATCCTGAGAAAAAAGAACAAAGCTGGAGGTATCACACTGCCTACTTCAAATTATACTACAGAGCTATGAGAATCAGAACAGCATGATACTGGCAGAAAAACAAACTCACAGACCAATGGAACAGAACTGAGAGGCCAGAAATAAAATCACATGTATATGGGCAAATAATTTTTGAAGAGGAGCCAAAAACACACAATGAAGAAAAGAAAGCTTCATCAATAAATGGTGCTGGGAAAATTGGGAAACCACATGCAAAAGAATGAAACTAGATTACAGTTTGTCCCCGTGTACAAAAATTAATTCAAAATGGATCAAAGATCTAAATATAGGATTAAAGTAATAAATTAAATAAAAGAAAACATAGGTACTACATTTATGGACTTTGGTCATAGAGAACATTTTGTGAATTTGACCCCAAAGGCAGAAAAGGTAAAGGCAAAAATAAGTGAATGGGATTACAAGCTTCTGCAGAGAGTAAAAACAGTACCAAATGGGAGATGATATTTTCAAACAACAGCTCTGACAAGTGGTTAACATCCAAAATGTATAAAGAACTCATACTACTCAACACCAAATAAACAATCCTATCAGAAAATGGGCAGAGGACCTGAGTAGTTACCTCTCCCAAGAAGACATACAAATAGCCAAAGGTATATGATGAAAAGATGTTCAACTTCACAACTTCATTAGCTATTAGGGAAATGCAAATCAAAACTACAATGATATCAATTCACACATGTTAGAATGGCTATTGGGGGAGAAGATGGCAGCAGAGTAGGAGGGAGTGGGATCGACTTCCTCCAGCCCATTGGTGGGATATCTGGCTGATTTTCTGAGGAGTGGAGCGATCGCCCAGATTTATTTCAGGAAGATGGGCGACCAGGATTGCGCATAAAACTGAAAGATCAGCCAGTAGGGAGTCTGCTTCGGAGGGAAGGGACTCGCGGGGAACCGGGAGGTATTGGGATCCAGTTGCAGCAGCTTCCTGGTTTGTTCCAGGATCCGTGGGAGGGAGCTGGATTGGGGTGTGAGAGTTGCCAAAGCAGGCGCGTGCGTCTGTTGGGAGAGCCTTGGTCCCCAGCAGTCCGGAGGTTGGTGTGTACGAGGGACTAGTCTGCAGAGGCCGGCGATCCCAGCAGGAGGAATTGAAGATTTAACTGAACGGGAGACCCAGGCCTGGAACTCTGGGACCAGGCGTGCACCCAGCGAAGCCGGTCAGGGGCGGCTGGGGGTGGTGCCCGACTGGGCGCCCAGGCCTGCGGCTTGCAAGACCCGAATCCAGAGACAAAAGTGCTCAACAAATACCGGGGCGCGGAGCTCATTCTGGGAGGGCCTGAGACACAACCCAGCAACTGTGATTGGAGACCTGCTGTGCAGACTCCCTCCGTGGGAGAAAAACATCGAACCCCACTGAAGGGAGACACAGACCTCACAAACTCTGACTTAGGGTGGGGATCAGACAGCCCAGAGGAGGTGCTGCGAATTCCTAGCAACTTGGCTGGAGGCAGGACAGCAGCTAAGAGTGCAGCTGAGGAAGAAAGCTGGGGAAGTCTGTTATCTTCCCAGCCTGTCGCAGCCCAGACCAGATGCTGTTGAAGCCAGCCAACAGAAGTATTTTTTTTCTTTTCTTCTTTCTTTTGTTTTCTCTTTGTTTCTTTGTTGGTTTTCCCCACCCTTCTTCCTATCTGTTCTTCTATATTTTTTAACTCCTTCTACCTTCCCTTCATATGGTATTCCTAGTTTTCTCTTCTTTCTATCTCATATTTTTATTATATTTTATTTTATGTTATTTGAGTATTATTTTTTCTTTATCTTTCTTTTTCCTTTTCTTTTGCTTTCTTTCCCTTCTTTTTCTCCCTTCCCCTCTCTTCTTTATCCATAGGAGAGACATTAAGACCTGGAATTGTGAAGAGAATAGAGTGGGACCCAGACAAGAGTCAGCCCAAAACACAGAGACAGTGACACAAAATTAACTTCGCTGCTCCAGAGAACTTGACAGATCAATTTAAGAATCAGAGGCTAGCAAGAAGAATCCCACAAACAATGGGAAGACAAAGAAACAATCCCCAAATGAAAGGAAAGTAGGAAGCCCCAGAAAGAATGATAAATGAAACAGAGGCAAGCCAACTATCAGATATTGAGTTCAAAGCATATGTTATCAGGCAGCTCAAGAAACTCGAGAAGCTTGATGAACTCACAGAAAACTACCAGAAACTACAGGGAAACTATAATGAACTCACTGCAAACTATGTCAACATGAAAAATGAAATAGAAACTATTCACAAGGGCCAAGAGGAAATGAGGAATACAATATCTGAACTGAAGAACACAATAGAAGGAATCAAAAGCAGGCTCGATGAGGCAGAGGATCAGATCAGCGAGCTGGAGGACAAGGTTGATAAAAGCACCCAGAAAGAGCAAGAACAGGAAAAGAGGCTCAGAAAGAATGAAGAGGTATTAAGGGAAATGCAGGACAACATGAAACATACCAATATTCGTATAATAGGGATACCAGAAGGAGAGGAAGAGCAGCAAAGGATGGAAAACCTGTTCGAAAAAGTAATGATGGAAAACTTCCCTAATGTGATGAGAGAAAAAGCCACACAAATCCAGGCAATACAGAGAGTCCCAATCAAAAGGAACCCTAACAGGCCCACTTCAAGACACATCATCATTAAAATGGCAAAATTCCAAGACAAAGAGAGAATCCTAAAGGCAGCGAGGCAGAAACAGGAAGTAACATACAAGGGAACCCCAATAAGGTTAGCAGCTGACTTCTCAATGGAAACACTCCAAGCCAGAAGGGAATGGCAA
>PVJI01021335.1:0-27302 GCA_004026765.1 Micronycteris hirsuta
TGCAGATATGTCAGTCCCAAATCCCCTGATATGCTGCAGAAATGACATGGGGCAACCTTCTCAAAAGAACTGCCCTGGAAGGGAGGGGAGAATGCTGGGGTGATCTGTGTGCTCGAAGGGCAGAGCAGGGTCCCCGGGCCAAGCACAGACCCTCTGACGGGGCTCGTCACCAATGACCTGCCTGTTCCTCTGAAAGCCCCTGAGCCACGTGAAGTTTGGGGAGCCAGGCCCAGATACCCTGAGGG
Source organism: Micronycteris hirsuta (assembly GCA_004026765.1). Lineage (NCBI taxonomy): Eukaryota > Metazoa > Chordata > Mammalia > Chiroptera > Phyllostomidae > Micronycteris > Micronycteris hirsuta. The sequence continues at coordinate 246 of PVJI01021335.1, forward strand.
ACAGGGCCGGGGTATGGCTCGACTATATATCTATTCCCTAGATTCTTTCCAGGCCTGGGATAGCCCTGGTGGGTTGGGGGTTAGTTCGCCAGGGTCTTTCAGGAGAGGGCCAACCCCTGTGTTTGGTAAACTCATCAGACCAGTGGATGCAGAGACAGTCCCTGTTGTGTGCAAGGGTCTTGGGAGGAGTCCGGGGCATCCTAGGTGTGGGTTCTTCTCCTTAAAGTACTGCAGTCTGCTTGGACAGCAGAAGCCGCATTGATGCGTTGGAGTAGCAATACAAGTTTTAAATACTTCGAAGCAACCATAAAAGAGACGTCACTTATCACAAGACCATGCCTTGTCAGGGTGTCGTCTAGGCAGACCACACACCCTTCCCTTTGCCCTGCCTGTCCACCTACTACCCACTCCTCCACTCACCCACCCATCCATTCATTCAACCACCCTGCACCCGTCCACCTGCTCGTCCATCCACTGCTCCATCTATGCAACCACTCACCCATTCATTATCCACCTGTCTATCCACCCACCCATCCACCCATTTTCCAGCTATCCGTCTACACCCGTCCATCCCCCCACCATCCACTCACCCGTCCATTTACCCACTCACCCATCCATCATCCATCCGTCCATCCGCCCTTCCATCCACTCATCCACTCGCCCACTTATCGTCCATTCATCTGTCCACCCCCCCATCTGTCATCCGTCATGCGTCCATCCATTCACATTCTCTCTGACTTACTCTCTCTCTCGTTTGTGCAACAAGAACATCCTGAGCTCTGCTCCGGCTGGAGGGTATAAGGGCAAACACTGCTCCTGGGCTCCGGGAACCCACACAGCTGAGGAGCGCATTTGTGCCTCTTTATCGAAGAGCTTGCTGCTGAGAGTGCTCGCTTGTCCCTCCAGCAGAAGGGGTGCCCTGGACAGAGGAGAACACACTGGCTGCCCTGGTCTCCCCCAAGGCTCGCCGCACAGGGCCTGGCGTGTAGCTGGAGTGCCTCACCGTGTGTTGCATTGAACTGGCCTGGGGTTGGTAAGGGTTTGGACAGTCCAGGCTGGTGGGAGAGGCTTGGAAGGGCTTAAGGAATGGTGGTGACCAACATATGTTAAAGTAGGACTGAGAAGAACTTTTCACAGGAGAAGAAAATAGATCCTCATCTCTTGGGCCCCATTTCCTGTCAGGGTTCTGGGTAAGAAGTGTGGGGGGGTTCTCTTCCTCCTCCCTCCGGCCCCAGGTTACGCCCCTGGGTCTGAAATGCAGCCACAGGTGATGCACCTTGGTGATCCCCACAGGACAGTTGAGTGGGGCATAGAGCTGGGGTCCAGACCAGGCCAGCTCTCTCTCGGTGGCTGGGGAGCCCTGGACAGGGCAGCCCACGCAGGTTCCTCAGAAGTTGTGCTGCCCCGCCCCCGCCCTTCTCCCCAGGGCTGACCTCTCTGTTCTCACAAAGCTGCCCTTTCCTTCCCGCCTTGAAATCTGATAATGAAACTAATACCCAATATTTTTGCCTCCAAGAGAGGCAGGAGATAAACAGGAAGGCACAAGGGATTAAGGTGTCTCTCATGAGAAAGGGGCTGGGGACGGGCTGGGAGTTGGGTGACATCTTTGTGTGGAGCCAAAGGATCCAGATGTGAGCGGCTTTGCCTGATGCATTTTTCCATTTGTGCAGAGAAAATAAAACAAAGAGAAAAGAAAACAAGCTGTAAAATACTTTGCAGAAGGTCGAGCGTGGGCAATTGCCACTTGATGTCCCCTGACAGCTCCAAGAGCCGGGGGCAGGGAGGGAGCCCTGCCTTTTGATGTTCGGCCTCTGAGTTTTCTTTTGTGTGACCAGTTGTTTGGGAAGAACCTTTTGTCAGGGTAAGGTGCATATGGAAGAGAGGATTTTCTGTGGGGTGGGGCGGGGGCTGAGGTTCCAGGAGGGACTTAGAGGCTGGGATGGTCCCGTTGGGGGCATGGGGAGAGCTGGAGCCATCCTTAGAGAAGAGGTCATGGGATTAGCATCTGCCTCCAAGAACAGCCAAGGAGATGCTGCTGCTGAGGACTTTCCTAGTACAAGAAAGGCCTGCGGAAGTGAGGCCTGGCTGGTCCATCTGGATCCCTGTCCCTGGGCAGGTGTGTCAGTCCCTGTGACTTCTGTGCTAGTAGGAAAGACCTGATTCCATGCTCTACTCCAGGCCCAGCTGCTCTTCCTTCCAGTGATGTGGTCCATTCCTCTGGGGCAGTGGAAGATGAACCTGAAGACCTGGGTTCTCGTCCTAGGCTCCCCACTTACTGGCTTGGTGATCCTGGGCTGGTAGGTCACTTAACCACTTTGAGTGGCCCCCTATCATCCTGGACTGGCTGAGTCCAAAGGGACGGTGAGCTTGTGTAAGCATCACAGTCTCTAGTGCTGGTGGTCTGCAGCTTCTTCCTTTGTACTTAGTTGAGCCCAGCCCCAAGGGCTGGAGGTGCTGAGGGATGCTCGTACAGCTCTCAGGAGTCATGTTCTGGCCTAAGGGGGGGTCCAGCTGCTTCCAGACTGAAGGTTGGAGCTGCATTTTCTGTCTCCCCATGGAGCCTCCACTAAAGCGCTTGTCCATCTCTATTTGTAAACTGAGTGACTCAATGGGGTGCGTGATTTGGTGGGTGAGTTGAGGAAGAATATTTAAAGAAGCTGATGACATCACAGAAAAAATTAAAGAGGCAAATATTTTTTTTTAAACCACAAAAATACTATATATCTAAGAAACTGGGGAAAATATTTGCAGCTTGTATAGTAGAAAAGACAAATGGTTTTTAATCCATTATATTTAAGAGCACCAGACATTGTGGGAAAAAAAACACCTCATTTGAAAACTGGGCAAGCGGCTTGAACAGGCAATGCCCAGAAAATGAAATAAATATAAATAGAAAAACAAACATGGGGAAATGTCCAGTCTCACTGGTAATCAAAGACATGCAAATTAAAATCATGTGTGTGTGTTTTCCAGACAAATTGGCAAAGATTAAAAAAAAGAATGCTGATACCAAATGCATATTGTTATTCTTTTCAAGGGTGTGTTGAAATAGAGCTCTCATATCCTGCTGATGGGCGTATAAGCCAGGACAGCCTTCCCTGCAGGGAATTTGGCAGTTTGGATCCCTAGTTTAAACATGTAGACCCACCCTGGCTGGTGTGGCTCAGTTGGTTGGAGCGTCATCATCCCAGACACCAAAAGGTTGGGAGTTGGATTCCTGGTCAGGGCACATACCCAGGTTGTGGGTTCGATCCTCAGTTGGGGTGTGTATGGAGGCAACCAATCAACGTTTCTCTCTGTTTCTCTTTTCTCCCTTCCTCCCTCTCTTCCTCACTCTCTAAAATAAATAAACATATTTAAAAAAATTTAAAACACGTAGACCCAAAGTTTACCTACCAATTCTGTTGTGAGAAATTTGTGTACAACAGTCATCAGAGCAGGGTGCAAATCCGTGAGTTCAAAGGTGGGTGTGGATGTGTTGTTTATCATCGTTAAAGACTGGAAACGACCCAACTGCTCAGCGAGGGGAGGTCCTGCTCTTAAATGCACCCACTGCAGACCCAGCAGCCCACGACACACGTCTGTGCGCTGGTGCAGTGGATGACCTCCCAAAAGTAGGAAGAATGCTGGCTGACACTAAAACATAGGCACCATGATGAGGAACTAGGTGTGAGCCTGAGATGCACATGTGTCACCTTGTCTGTGAGAAAGAATGAAACTGCTCCGCAGCTGAGCCAATGTTCATTAAAGCCGCGAGGACAGTCCCTGGTATTAACAGCAGTCGGTGGAAATCTGAGTGCAGTTTCTTTTCCTTTCTGATTTGGTGTTTCAGGTGTCTGGCATTAAACATGTATTTCCTTAAAAATTACATAAAATGTGATTTAAAACAAGCTTAGCACAAAAGCAGGGCAGATCACGTCACAGAGTGAGCACGACTGGGCTGGAGTTACCCTGGAGTCAGAGACGTAAGGGAGACCGTGGGCAGCAGCTTCCCAGCGGCGGCATGAGGAGGGCTGTGTGGGGGCTGGGCTGGGTGCCTGAGCAGCAGCAGCCCACTTGCCTGAGCCAGGCTGGCGGGAGGTGAAGAGGGGTGTGGAAGTGACCTTGTGACCAAGACCTGGAGGGTGAGAAGGATGCAGGCAGATGAGGAGGGGGCTTGGGAGCAGAAGGTCCTAGGAGGCAAGGGACAGCATAAGCAAAGTCATGGAGGGGCAGGCAGGGGGTCCTCACACAGGGCGCACTCTGGAGACTGAAAAAGTTTGCTGCCGCTGAAGTGTAAGAGCGAGAGGAGGAAACAGAATCAGGTATCCAGAGCCTCGGAGGCCGTGCGAAATGATGTTGACTTCATCCAGAGGAAAACCAGGGGCTGTGGAAAGATGTCCATAGGTAAAGGGCATCCTCGGATTGGTGCTCCGGACGCCCGCGCTGGTTACAGTGTCCATTCAGAGCAGCTGGAGGGCTCAGCTCAGGCCTGGCAGCACGGAGAGGAAGTGACTGGATTTGGAGCAGACCGCAAGTGCAGACCCCAAAGTGGATTTGGGAGTCAGGAGCACAGAGGCAGTCCTGTGGCCGTGAGGGGCGAATGAGGCCGGCCGGAGGGCATCAGAGCAGAGGGGAAAGGGTGCTGGGTCCTGAGGAGCGTGTAGGGAGCAGGGAGAAGGGCCGGCAGAAGGGAGTCTGAGATCGGGGTGCTGGCAGGGCCGGTTCCTCCTGCAGCCTCTCTGCCCGGCTGGCAGACGTGTGCACCCCGATCTCGCTGTGTGTCCAAGTTTCCTCTCCTGTGAGCACCGGCCAGGTTGGGTGAGGGCCCCCCTTAACAGCCTCGTGTTAACTTAATCGCCCCTTTCAAGGCTCTGTCTCCAAATACAGTCACACTCTGAGGTCCTGGGGTTAGGGCGGCACATGAATGGGGGGGCACGATTCAGCCCCTAGCAAGCAGGATGTGGGCCCAAGGAGGATGCCAGCTCCACCTCCCCGCATTGAGGTGTGTACCACGGAGGGAAATGAAATTTCCACCTGGGAGGAAGCAGGAGTCTCCGCCATGGTTCAGGCAGGGCCAGGTGGTCCATAAGCGTACAGATACGTGCAGGGGAGCCCAAGAGCAGCCTGGCCTGCGGGAAGGAGAGGGTTGGGGGGCAGAGTCTCCCTAGGCTCCCTGCCCTGCCCTGCCCTGCCTGACGACTCTCCCTCCCTCCTCTCAGCCTGCAGCTGCAACCTGCATGCCCGCCGCTGCCGCTTCAACATGGAGCTCTACAAGCTGTCAGGGCGCAAGAGCGGGGGCGTCTGCCTCAACTGCCGCCACAACACGGCCGGCCGCCACTGCCACTACTGCAAGGAGGGCTACTACCGCGACATGGGCAAGCCCATCACCCACCGGAAGGCCTGCAAAGGTAGGCGGCGGGGGCGCGGCCTTGGCCACACTGGCTTCCCTCTCTTTGCTCAGCACTTCTTTTCTCTTTCTTTTTCTGATGATCACACACACGCACACATGGCCCCCTGCTATTCAGAGGTGTAGACTGAAACAAAGGGCGATGGAGGAAAGACTCCAAGGAGAAGAAAGGAGAAGGTGTGATCTCCGCGAGGGTGCAGGGCGTCCGGCCGGGCGCCCCGCCCCCTCCCAGCTGCCTGCCCCTCCGCACAGGTGTGCCGCATACCACAGGGCGGGGGTCACGTTCACCAGGCTTACCGTGGCACAAAGGGCTCTATTTTACCAAAACCAGGCAGACGGATTTCTTTGGATGTGTGCACTCACCTCCCCCCACCCCCAGCGGTTGCACAGACGCTGCACCGGCACGGCTTCAGGGGCAGGGTCTCAGAAGGAACATTTAATCCACCTGCAAACAGCTTTACTTCTCAGGACAAAAAACTAAAGGGAGCTGGAAGACTCTGTTTTCGCTCACTGGAGCAAGCACTAATGTCGTAACTGTCTGCTGTTTTCTCCCCACTAGCAAACAGGAGGCACGGGCGGGATGACTTGGGGGCGCTGCTGAGATGCCAGGGGATTTAACAGCGTTGGGGCAGAAGTGGGGCCCCCACCCCGCCTCAGCATCTCGGAGAATCTGGGCTCTGTGGGTGCAGAATCTGGGGCCTGGAGCAGGGCTCGCTGTGGGCGGGACGGCCCAAGACGGCGTCTCTGAGGGCTCTTGGGCCGCAGTCCAGCACAGACAGGCCTGCGACACTTGAGAGGCCCGAGCCGTGGTGGACTCAGGCCCAGATGGTGAGCTGCAGTAGAGGAACCCTTCTGTGGCCACTGCTTAGCCTTTCGATGAAGCCGAAGTATCATCGCCCTCACAGGAAATCCGCCAGATGTTGGGCACGTGTGCGTAGGACCAACAGAATGAAAAGCCAGGGCTTCTTGTTCAGGGATTACTAGGAATTTCAAAATGGCAGCCGCAGAGCTCCAGCCACGCACGTGTCCTTATGAGCACGGGGCCCGTGAAGCCGGCCTCGCTTGCACGGAACGCTTTGCTCCAAACGAACAGCTTCCCAGTCTGCATCTTCTGGGAGAAATCCCTCCGATTCCAAATGAACAGGTGGTTCCAAGCAAGCTCTCCTTTCAGATCTGTGGACTTGAGGCTGCCTCTGGTGGTTGTCCAGGGAAATTTAAACAGAGGTAGTCGGGCTATTTCCACACCAAAAACAACTCATCCAGGTGAGAATCTTCCAGGAGACTGAACAGGGACTGAGAAGGTGGCCTGGGCAAAGGGACCCAAGAAACACGACTACAGTTGCAGGCAGGCATGAGCAGGGGCGCGGCCAGGGACAGAGGGCTTTGGGTTTTCAGAGGACGTAATTGGAAGGTGTCCAGCCCCCTCACCTATGCCCAAGTGTTCGTTACGTTTCATTTACAGAAGAAATTGAAGCCAGGGTTTTGTAAACAACTGCTTGCACACAGATTTCCTGGGGATTTGGCCAAGAAATGTTAACCAAAAGTGGGTACGCAGCTGGATAAATGGAGAAATCTGCTGGTGGGTGAGAAGGTCCGGGCTCTGTGTGGAAGGGCGGTGGCCACATACTGTCGTGTGTTTCTGCTGTCAGAGCAGGAAAGGCCTGTCCCCTGGAGAGACAGGGAGGAGCAGGGCCTTGGCCATCATGCCGTTTGCCGCCCCTCCCTCTCCTCTGTTGCCGAGGTTGGGTGGGGTAAGGGCCCCCTGTGGCCTTTTGCTGCAGTGAGTGAGATGTCCAGAAGCCGAAGGATTCTGGGAACCTGCAGATTGTCCTCTGAGGCACTGCTACTCTGGGTAAAAGGTGTGGAGACACCCAGCTTCCAGGAGGACGAGATGCAGGCACACCAGGGTGTGGTCCCGTCTTACTATTTCAAACGCTGTGTCTAGCCTTAGTGGCTGTACCCTCCCTCTCGGCCCTGGACAGCAGCTGCCCCCAGCCTTGGTGGGAGCACCGAGAGAAGACCCCACAGAAGAGGAGAAATGTATGCATGGATTCTGCCCAGAGGGATACCTGTATATCCTGCTGGGGCAACGTGACAGGAAAGGATGGGACTCTCAGTGCGTCCTGATTGGTGAGGAAAAACAATGGTTCCAGGATCCTGCCACCTGATTGGTGAAGGAAAACACTACCTGACCGGTCCTAACACTGATTGGTGAGAAAAAGCATTACCTGAGGAGCCCTGCTTCATGGTTGGTGAAAAAAGACACCGCCTAAAAGAACTGCTCTCTGCGTGGTGAGCAAGAAAAGGTGGCCTGCAAGGTCCTGCCATTTCACTGGTGAGGAAAGTTCCAGATCTCTCCCCTCAGCTCTGCTCTTCCTGATGCCGCCCCCTTGGGGGATGTGGGGACTTTCAATCTTCAGTTCTCTCACAGGACACTTCTCACCAAGGAGAGACCCTGAAATCTCATCAGGAGCCAGCTGCAGTTCCGTTGCTGCCTGGGTGATGTGTGTACCCTTGAGATCTGCAGACGGGGGTCTCTTCCTCACCTCCATGGAGTCCGCTGTCTTATCTTTGCAGGGCAGGATGGTTTCAGGAAATGATTCCTTTGGTGGGAGCATTTGGCCCAGTCTTTTGATCTCTGATGGTTTGCTCTTCGAGGCTTCCAGTCTCCTGTTTGGAGGAGCTACCCCCAAGGCCCTGGCCGCCTGGGGCTGACCTCAGGGAGCTCCAGCATGGCCCTCAGGTGCGGGCCGCACTCCTGCACGCACTGTCAGGTGCGTTTCGCAGGGGAACTGCGGCAACGGGCCGCGCAGCTCTTGTCGGGGTGGCAGTTGACCTGAGCAAGGTTAGCAATGACATCGGGGCCCTCTTTACCCCTGACTTCCCAGGGCCTGGGGACGCCGGCAGGGGGCTGAGGCCACCCATACACTCCTGGAGACTGGCTGACTCCCAGCCTTGTTCAGTTTAGAGCAGGGGTGGACCCAGACAAGAACCGCTTGGAGCAGCGGCATTCGATTCCAAGGGTTATTATGCAGTCCCCCATTTGGAAAGTTTCATAGCAACACATTTGTTGGGCTCTTTCTCCGCTCCCGTGGGCTGGAAGCAGCCGGGCCGGCAGGGCCAGTGCACACAATGGGCTGCAATAAACATGCCGGGGGACAGGCGGCTGCACTCCCCCGCCATTCAGCGCGACTTCACAGCACTGGGAAGGCTCATTATGGCGTGGGCCGTCGATCTATACAAAGTCTGACGAGATGGATTTCTCTCTTTTCTCCGCAGAATAGTTTGTGAATGATACTCATCTTGGAACCTGTCAAAGATAGGCGGTTTTGTTTACCATTTGTCTTCTTTATGGACTGGGGGGCACTTTCTCTTTGGAGCCAGCAAAGAAGACGCTGCCACTTAACCCTTTTAGCCGTGCCGCCATTTAAATGATATTAATTTATCATCTTCCCAAACCATCTGTGATGGATAAAGACATTCCAGGGGCCTCGCGTGCACGGACTCGTGATGAGAACGAAGGAGCGAGCCCCCGCAGCTCGCACCCCGCACAAAGGGCTCCCGTTCCACCTCACTGAGCAGCCTGGTCCTTTCGCTCGTTGCCCTGCCCCCTTCAAGTCCACGGTCAGCATGGCTGAGTGAAGGCTGCCAAGAAGGCGCGAGGCCGGCGACGGTCCTCACCCCTCACCGTCTGGGCCACTGCACACGCTTGCTGCTGCTGTCCACCGCGTTTCTTCAGGCAGCTCGGCCGGGGTCGGGGGAGAAGCCAGCACCTTGGGCCTCCCCTGGCGGCTCCCTGCCCCCCGGGTGCTGCTTGCTGTTTCTTTCCCACTCCCAATTCTTTTTCTTCACATCTGGGCACCCTCCGTACAGCAGGTTCCCAAATATTCATTTTGTTCAATGTCGTTTTGTCTTGTTGACGAGCTGTCCTAGGAACTGAACTTGCCTTTATTAATTGGCCTATGGTAAAATGGTTTCATTGTGCAAATTTTGCTTCATGTCACAGAAGCTAGCGATGATGTCTCTACCTGTGTCTCTAGCTTGGCGCAGAGGTTCTTGCCCTTGGCTGCACTTCAGAACCACCTGGAGATTCAAAAATACTGATGCCTGAGTCCTACCCTCAGAGATTCTGGTTTAACTCGTGGGTCTGGATGAGACCTGGGCCCTAGGAACCTGAAAAGCTTCTCAAGGCGGGTCCAGTGTGTAGCCAAGGCTGAGAACCAGGGCAGTGGGAGAATAAGAAATGAGGACAGTCAGCTGTTTGTGGCTTGGGAAAGGTAGCCTGGCCCCAGGGTTTATTCTTTTGAGGGGAGAGACTTACTATCAATGAATTGAAGGGTTTTTTGTTTTTGTTTTTATGACTCTCTTCATGAAAACTGGGTGGAGGGGGTGTGTATCTAAAAGTTTTGAAAGGTTTAAGTCTTGCCAGGCAAGGCTGGGAGCTTCGCTAGTGCAGCTTGCTGCTCCGGCATCCAGATGACTGCGTGGTGGCCAGGCTGCCGGGCTGCCGGGCTGTGTGCCTGTGTGCATGTGTGTCTGCCTAGATCCACCCGTCGGAGTGTCTAGTCAGGGCACCGCACCCCCTTCTGACTTCCAGGTGGTGTCCGCCAGCCCACAAAAGCCTGAACGTGTCAGGGGCGCCCCTTCACTTTGTGGGCCTCTTGTCACATTTCCATTTCCTGTTGTCATTTCGGGGGTGTAGGGAAAAGGTCGGTCACCTTAGGCAGGAGAGGTCTTCGGTGGCTGGAGCAGCTCCCAGCTCAGAGTGCGGAGGCCATGACCCAAGGAGTGGACTCTTAGGGTGCAGTGAAGGCCCGTGCCCCTGGGGAGAGAGGTCAGCAGACAAGAAGATCCCCATGGAAGCTCAGCGCTCAGCTCCAGCTGTGGCCTCTGTGGGTGCATCCTTTTCCTGTTCCCTGGAGATTTGGAGGGGCTGGGATCCAGGAGTCCGATCTCCAGATTTGGCTCCAGGGTGAAAGCCTGTAGAGCGTCAGACAAGTCACGCGACCTCTGGACCTCAGTCTCTTCATCGGTGAGTCTTTTTCAGATGTGTGGTCTCTTGAGTCTCGTCCAGCTTTGACATTGCCCATTCCATGCGTTCTTTTTAAATAGCGAAAGTTTGATCAGCCCCTGACACAACAGGACTGTGTCTTATGTCAGGGAAGTTTGGGACCTGAGACCTTGGACAAGCCGGCAGAAATCGGGCGGAGGTGGTTTTGCTCCCAGGTCCTTTCAGAGGAAGAGCCCCTGCTCTGTGCCTGTACCCACACAGGGCCCTCCGGCTCCAGACCTGGGTCTGCAGGCCCAGCTCCTTGTCTCAGTCCCCTGGGCATCCTTGGCCACTTTCTTCACCTTTCTGGTGCCGGTCCCCTGTCTCTGAGCCTGCTCTCTTCCCAGTCCCCGGGTCTGGAGCAGAAAAGCCTCCGGATCTTGAGCCCTCTGTTGACAGAGGGCACATCACTTGGGAAATAGCTGTCACTGCCAGGAGAGCAGCAGGCGGGCCCCAGCCGACAGCCTTGGGATGAACAGCTTTTAAAAGCAGGGATCTTGGAGTTAATCGCGATCCATCCCTGGTTCAAGTTCCATCCCTGGGCTAGGTGTGTACTCTTCGATGCTTCGGTTTCCCCATCTGAACGGGGGGTTCATAATGGTTCCCTCTCCCTCCTAGGGTTACGGCTAGATGAAATGAAATGATGTGGAGGAGGTTCCTGGCATGTGGCGTCACTCCATACCTGTTAGCTGGTAGGATTAGCTGTACAATTAGAGCACAGGTGGCAAACACAAGGCCCGCAGGCCGAATCCAGCCCTCCACCGTGTTTTATCTGGCCCGGCACCTTGTTTCTACCCGGCGGCAGCACTGAGCTCTCGCTTAACTGTTACGGAGTAGTTACAGTTACACAGTCCTAAGGTTACATTCAGCCCTTTGAAGGCAACCTCGAGGCTGATTGGCCCCTAGTGAATATGAGTTTGACACCCCTGAGTTAAAGGAAAACAGGATAACCAGAAGGCCCTGCCATTGCCAGCATGTGCACTCAGCAGAGACGGTTCCCTGGCTCTCCAGCTGCCTTGGTTCTTTCAGTGAGCGGCGCACGGGAGAGCCAGGCCCCTCTGGGCTCGGCCCCAGTGTGGACTTTGAGACCAATTCCCACAGGACTGGGCAAGGCCCCGGGGATGTGTCCTAATGCCTTTGCACACTCTGGATAAAGGATTCACACACTTTGGGAGCAAAAATGACCCACGAGTTGAACAGCAGAGATGAGTGTCCGGCAGCTGCTTGTGGAGGCCCTGTGCTGAGAGGTGGGGCCGGGCTGCGTGTGTATGAGTGTGCTTGTGGAAGCGCCGCTAGAAGAGATCCGGCCAGTGCCCGGCGGCCTGCCTGGGGCCTGTGCGTGCAGCCTCGCTCCCCCCCTCCCCCGCTTTGGAACCCTCTGTGGGGAAAGGAGCTGTGCCTTCCCCTCAGCTGTAAATCAGGTGCAGGAAGACTATAGTTAACTAGATCAGGAGGGTCAAATAACCCAGTTTGGGATTATGGGGCTCCCCTCCCCTTCCACTTCCTGCTGTCTGCACCTTGATCCGAGAGTGGCAGGGGAAAGGAGAGGTCGTGCAACTTGAAACATTTATTCTTTTGTGCCTCGTTAGCAACTGCTGGGAGAAAGAAAAGCATAGCTGTGGAGGAGGTTGACACAGACAGCTGAGATGAAGTTTGTGGATTATCTGTGGGTTTCACTGTGTCTCGCGCCCTCACTGGTGCGGAGAAGTTAGGAGCGGGGAGTCTTCCTAGTCGGGTCATTCTGGGATGTGAGAGGCTGATTGTCCCTGCTCACCCTTACTTCTTCCCTCCAGTTCCCAGGGTGAATCCAACAGCCTTTTCCCCCGTGGAGAGGGCAGCAAATCTGGCCTGAGCTTGTTCCTTGATTCTGCAAGCATTTACTGAGCACCCGCTATAAGCAGGAACTGGGGTTACAGTGATGACCATAGCCCGCGTGCTTCCTCGGAGCTTGCCCTCTGGGGAAGGTTGATGATAAACAAAGAAGAAAAAAGCGTGAGAGTGTTATAAATTGTGCTGAGTTACACGGAGGAAATGAGGAGAGAGGAAAGAGAGAGTACATGTCGGGGGAGCCGCCCTGCTAGGTGGTGGGGGCAGGGGACCTCTCTGAGGGTCGCACGTTTGAGACGAGACCTGGTGTGTGAGGAGCAACCAATTGTGGGGAAGCTGAGGAAAGAGCTTCGCCCGTGTCTGGAAGCAGGAAAAGGCTGGTGGGCCTGTGGTCAGAGGGGGCTGGGTTTGCCCTCAGGCTGTGGCGCACTCCTGCTTTCTCTGTGGCCGGTGTCCAGGTGCACCGCTGGTCTTACCTGGAGCAGAGAAGAGTGTCTCTCCCTAACCGAGTGCCGCAGGTAGATGTACCGCTGTGCAGTGACCTGCAGGCCCAGAGTCCCAGGCAGCCACGGTGGGGGGCGGACCCCAGGGAGCAGCCACACCTGCTAATAGCCCCGCCCTAGGATTCAGGGCAAGGCGGTTCCTCTGCCTGACTCCTCTGCACTTGGGAGGCCCTGAGAGGACCAGAAGGGCACCTCCCCCCGGGCCATGGCTGGGAAGAGCTGCCTCCCACCCTGGTACCAGTTTGGGTGCTTCCTTCTTAAAGGCCAGGAAGGGCATCAATCACATCGGGTTAGGATTTACCCCAATGACTTCATCTCAGTGGCCTCTTTAAAGACCTAATCTTGAAACCTAGCCACGCTCTGAGGTGCTGCGGTCAGGACCTGAGGCATCCGCATGCTGGCAGGGGACCTGATTGAGTCCATAACTTGCCGTGGGCCCAAAGCTGCCCTTCACGCCCGGCAGGCGGCCTGGGTGGCAGCCGTTGGCGACATCTAAGTGAGGATGGGTGCCGTGGCTGTTCCTCTCCCACCCTCCAGCCTGGAGCTGCTCCAGGGGGTCTGGGCCCCATGCCAGCTCCCCCCACACGTCCTGGCAGCACTGCCATTCAAAGGTCCTCCCTGACCCCCGAGGCCCCTGGAGCCAGGTCTTCAGGGAAAGTCGCCAGACTCCCTGATAGGAACCCAGATAGACCCCCAGGCGCCATGCTGTGAGCTGCAGTGAGGGCCAGCCTCAGGCATGCGTGCCCCCCCAACAGGGCTGGCGGGCCCTCAGGGGTCCCGGACAGAGGGCAAAAGCAGCTGCTCGAGACCACGAGCCTGGGGGCAGGACTGTCTGCCTTCTGGGTCGGTTCCGCCAGGGCTCTCGGACACCCTGGGTATACTCCTCCCAGCTGACAGGGAAGCCTGGTCTCAGTGAGGCGACCTGGCACCACTTGTAGATGGTGGGATTGGGCAGGGCAGTCGGTGGGTGTGGACGGCAGGCCTGATGCGGCCGGCAGTGTAAGTGAGCACTTCCCCTGCCCCCTCGGCCAGGACACCGCCATGAGCTGCAGCGGTGGGGCGCTGGTCCCTGGCTCTGGCCACCACGCTGGGCCCCGGGAGCCATATGGTCACCAAGCCTTGGGCTGTGAAGTTGGAAGTGACTTTAGTGGGAGGGTAGACCTCCGTCCTTAAGGAGAGCCACCTGAGGCTGAGAGCAAGCGAGGCACCAACCCAGGGTCACACAGTGTTACTAGCAGGAAAGGCCCAGACCCAGGCCTCCTGGTGCCCACCTAAAACTGTGTGCCCTGAGCTTCTGTCCCTGTCCGGTGGCCCAGAGCAAGGACCGTCGGTCCTCTCCTCTGCACCTGGAGGCCCTCCAGCCGCCTGGGTCCTGAGAAACCCAATCCTGCTGCCTTCTCAGGGCCCTGGGCTTCCGCCTGCTCTCGCCTTCCTCGTGGTGGGAAACCCCCGGGGTGGGCTGTTTCCCATGACCAGGTGCTGCCTGCTCCGTGCAAACGAGGTGACCTGCCGTGGAAGGGATTGACCTCTGCTGAAAAAGGTGGCGGACTTCCAGGGAAGTGGGAGCCGCCAGTGGGCTTCCTGTGGCGGAAGGCACTCGGAGCCAGACCGAGTTCTCAGAAGCAGGGAGGCTCTCGGTCTCCTCAGCAGACCCCCTGCAAAGGGGAAGGCCTCTGCTCAACTGCAGTCCCCGTTCCTCTGTTCTCCTCGGTTCAGCCCTGCCCCTGCCCCCTGTGCGAGTGTGAGTCTGTCCTCACGTGTGTTCCTCCGTGTGTGCCTGTGTGTGTTCGTGTTGCAGAGATACAGCAGGGTCCCTTGGGCATTCTCTCCCTAAGGGTCAGGGCCTGGGGCCTCCCTGGCATCGGCGGGTGGCTCAGACCCCCTTCCGTTGACACTGCTTGCTGGGCGCCCCGGGGGCTGTGGGAGAGCCCCCTGTGGGATGCTGTCATCTGCTGGTTCTCCCACACTCTCCTCTGCTCAGAGGGATCATCTGGACTTTCCTTATAAATAGGATTTGGGAGGAAGTCCTTACTTTGAATGCAATGCAAGTCTGTCTGTCAGGATTGTATTTGACCGTGCTTTACGACACCCGTCTAGCATTGGTTTCAACAGGTTTAAGTATGGACATCTCCTTGCAGAATAAGAAGGGGGGGCATGCGAGAGGGCGAGGGCTCCATGATGCCCTCAGATATTGAACTTCTGCACCCCCACATGGCCTCCCTTGACCTGTAGGCTTTTTTTGTTTGTTTGTTTTTGTTTTTTAGATTTTATTTATTTTTTAGAGAGAGAGGTAGGGAGAGAGGGAGAGGGGGAAAGAAACATCAGTGTGTGAGAGAAACATTGATCGGTTGCCTCTTGCATGCTTTCAGCCACGGTGTCTGGCCCATGCCCCAAGCATGTGCCCTGACCTGGAATCAAACAGGTGACCTTTTGGTTTGCGGGACAACACACCCAACTCACTGAGCCGCAGTGGCAGGGCCACCTGCAGTTTTCCCTGCTGGTCCGCAGCCTCATCCTCTGCGTGGTCATGCCAGTGTCACAGGCAGGTGTGAGGACTGGGGCTGACAGCCATCTGAGAGTGCGGACACGCTGAGGTGTTCGCGGCGTCTGGGCGGTGGCACTGCATTGGAGGAACTCTCCGCCGGGATGGGCTCATGCCCTGGAGGGGACCTGACGAGCTTTCTGAGCGCCGCCCCACACACACCCCTCTCTAGGGCCCTAATGGCTTCTCTCCTCGCAATGCCGACTCGTGTGGAAGCAGTCTCCTGCTTCTGTTGGGCCAGGCTGAGGGGCCAGTTGGTCAGTCTCTGCAGAATCCCAGGAGAAAGATTTGGAAACCAAAATAAAGCATCCCCAGCTTTCATCAAAGGGTGGGTCCTTGGGAAGTGCCTGCTCCCCCAGCAGACACAGCTGCCCCACTGTCACGGAGAGTGGCCCTCAGCTCCACCTGACCTCAGCTGGCCCAGCCGGAGGTCACCAGCTGCGAGGGGCTGCGGAGGGGGACATGCGGTACTGCCACTGCTCTCCCGTGATAAGGGTGACCTGGACCCATGGTGTTGCCCGCGGGTGACTTCCTCTGCGCCCGTCAATGAGCGAGTAGCCTTTGTGACCTCTGTCCAGTGAAGCACAAGGGTCCTGAAGTGAAGGGTGCACAGCTCTGTTCTGTCAGCAGTGAGGGGGACGTCCTGGATCATCGTAGCATCCCCACCCAGCAAACGTGCGGAAGCCGGCCGAGGGCTGGCAGCCGGCAGGAGCCTCGGGAGCCTGCGTCCAATGGGGCCGTGTCGGGAGCTCGGGACAGCCGGAGCCTGTGCTGTGGCCTCTGCTTTCTTGTGGCCAACTGAGAGAGGCTGCCCGTGTTGGGTCGCCCGTCCGGTCCCAGGGGTGGAGTTAAGGGGCAGAGGGAAAGGTCAGCGGCGTGGTATCTCCAGCCATCCCCTCCTCACATCATCTGTAAGTTACACCAGGGCCGAATCTCTTCTTACTGCATTAAACACACACACACACACACACACACACACACACGCGCCAAAAACAACACTACACCAACAGCAAAAACCAAGAAGAAAAGAAAACAGTGGGGAATGCACCTGAATTTGGGGTAGATTTAAGAAGACAAGTCTCTGGCAGAAGGATTGCCTGCTATCTCCAGGGGTGAGCTTGGACAGTCCACCTTCCTCTTGTGGGTCCAGCGGCATGAGAACCGCGCAGACAGCCCACCAGGCTGCCGGCTCGGCACCCAGGGCCTTCTGTCCTGGGCCTGTGTCCACCGCCCTCTTCCCATCCGTCAGGGAGCACCCACGACCAGGATGCCCACCCCTCCAGGAGTTCTGGGAAGCGCTCACGTGTCCAGACCCAACTTCAACAAACAATTCCTCACATTCCTGTCCTTTCTGCTCACGCCGCCTGCCCCCTTCCTCCTCCTGATTCTCACCAGCAGTCCTGCCGGCCAGGAGGGGCCAGGCTGCATGGGCAGACCCGTGCCGGCACAGAGAGCAGCGCTGGCTGGGGGAGCTCCAGCCCAGCTCTTCCGGGAGCTCCGCTCTCACATATTTCCTTGGCTTTTATTTTCCCCTTTGGGGCAGAAGCACATAGCAGCTTGTGGCACCAATTGAAATTGCTGCAGGACGCCTTCTTGCAGACACCCCACCCCACTTTCCTTGGGAGGGAAGGAGGAGGGGGAGAGGCAGAACGTCGCGCCCTCCATCCTGTCATCCTTCCCGCTCCTTGCCCCAGTCCTCCGCCTGGGTTCAGGGTGACAGGACTGAGCAGGGGACTCGGGTCCTGTTCTGGGTGAAGCTGTTCTCGCCCAAGCAGCAGAGTGGGTGGGTGCCTTGGCCCGCTCTGGCCGCTGTGAGAAAACACCACAACCTGGGAGATGCAGACCACCGATGTGTGTGTCCCACAGTGTGCACGCTGAGCAGTCCAAGGTCGAGGTGCCTGCAGGCTCCGTGTATGGTGAAGGCCTGCTTCCGGGGTGGCACTTCTTGCTGTGTGCTTGGGGAGATCTCTCTCCTTCCTCTTGTGAAGGTGCCCATCCCACCATGAGGGCCCCACCCCATGGCCTCATCAATCTAATTACATCCTGAGGGCCCCACCTCCCGACACCATTGTGTTGGGGGTCAGGGCTTGAGTTTGGCGGATACGGTCAGTCTACCACAGTCAGTTCCCCCCGTGTCCTCTGGCCGCTACACTGCTGGAATTGGGTTCTTGGGGCACAGGGAAGGAGCTTCAGGGTGTACTGTGACAGTGAATGAGCAACCCTAGCTCTCCAGCCCTTTGCAAACCAGGAGGACGGTCATGAGGCATACTCTTGCGTGCGGTGGCCACTGGGCTGAGCGTCGGGGCCTCACTTCACTGCCCAGCTTGGCTGTTCCCTTTCTGTGAGACCCTGCCAGGGGGTTCCTTCACCTCCCTGTCTTTGCACATTTAATTGGATGTTTAAATAAATGGTGACTGTGGCTTCCCCCAGGGCTGTAGTCCCTGGGTTTTGTGGTCCAGGAGCCTGAGCCTCAGACACCGGGCTGCACAGGGTGGGTTGGCAGAGCGGGGGTGGGGGGGCGGTAGCAGCAGCCCAGCGGGTCACACCCCCCTGGTGACACCCTCTGACCTGGCAAACCCCAGGGTTCCATCAGGGTCCAAACCCTGTCCCTCCCACCTAGAGGGCCAGCGAGGAAGTTTGGGGGCCCGCTGCTGGCAGGGGCTAAGGAGTGAGAAGGCACAGACTTGCCCCGCAGAGAGAAATGCACCCCCAATTCTGACTCCACTCATGACCAGACCTGGCCTTCCTGCAAACGTCCTTGAATGTCGTCTTCCTCTCTGGCCCTTGGAAGGGTTCCCCGACTTGACCAGGCTGCCGCCAAAACAATCCTTTCAAGTCAGTCCGTTGTGCTTTTCCTTCCCCATTTCCAGGTAGGCAGGTGGCCAGTCATCAGAGTTTCTGGAATGTGGGTGGGCTTGGCTGGGCCTGCTCCCCTGTCCCTGGTCTTCCCCTGGGGTGGTGTTCGTGGGGCGCTGCTGGGTGGGGAGGGACCCAGGGAGGTGTGCACCGGCCCCTTCAGCCCGCTGACCTTCCTGTTGTGTGTCCTCCACAGCCTGCGATTGCCATCCCGTGGGCGCTGCTGGCAAAACCTGCAACCAAACCACCGGCCAGTGTCCCTGCAAGGACGGCGTGACCGGCATCACCTGCAACCGCTGCGCCAAAGGCTACCAGCAGAGCCGCTCCCCCATCGCCCCCTGCATAAGTGCGTGTGGGCCCCTGTCCCCAAGGCTCTGGCTTGGGTGTGGGCGGAGGCCCCTTCCCGAGGCTGGTCACTGGCATCCTGTGTGAGTGGTGCTCGTGGATGCCGACCTCTGCGCTCAGTGGGACCCCGTGGGAGACCCTCGGGCCTGTGGGGTTCTGCAGAAGCAGCTAGAACTCAGCAGAGCCAGCCTGTCTGTGGCTGTCTGTCCTGACAAGAAAGTGAGTCTCCTGCTCCTCAGTGGAAGCAAGGCTTCCTCCTCAGCCCAGGTCCTGTTTGCATTTGCCACCTTGACCTTGGACCTTGGACCCGGGATAGGCCTGTACCCGGGGATACCACTGCTGTGTGGGAATTCCAACACCCAGTGCCTCTGGCAGATTGAGAACAGAAAGCACTGAGGCCAGGCAGCCGGGCGGGGCTCCACGGCCCTTCGGGAGGATGGGAGCACCCTGGGGCCCTGGAGGCCCCGTTGGGCAGCCATTCCCCCTGAGGTGCTGGAACTTGGAGAGGGGGTAAGCAAAGTGGCAGGGGTCACTCAGGGGCCTTGACTGAGATGGTGTTGATATCTTACACCTGGTAGGATCACACAGGTGTCACGAGCAGACTTAGCCCTGGGCGGAAGCCAAGCCTGGTCTTGAGCTGGCCCCGGCCCTGGCCTGTTGATGCCGTGTGCAGGGCTGGCCTACACCCAGCAAGGAGGGCGGAAGAAGGAGCCGACCCCAGTCCGCCCTCCGGGTGTACCCTGAGAGGGAGCCTGCTTCTCCAGAGCAGGGTTAGTGTTCCTGGCTGGGGAGCTTGGCCCACCCCCCAGTTCAATGTGGCTCAGAGTTGTGGGAGTTTTGTGTGCTTTTTTTTTTACCTTTTAAAATTGAAACAAAAACAAAAGAATACTGTTTCATGACATAAGAAGATGATATGAAAGTTCAGCGTCCCTAAGTATAGTTTTATGGGGATGCAGCCATGCCCGCTGTTTTCTACCCAGTGCTGAGCTGTTGCAGTGGAGACCACATGACCTGCAGGGCCTGAAAGGCTTTGCAACTGGCCCTTTGCTGCAGTTGGCTGGCCCTGCTTTAGGTCTCGGCGTCCCTCAGCTGTGGGAGGGCACTGGCTTTTTGGTCAGTCACAAGGCACTGGACAGTCTTAGACACTAGCAAGAGTCTGGGGTCCCTCACCCCAGCAGCCCCTTGAGGTCCTTGGAGTGGTCCCCAGGGGCCTTGCAGGGAGTCCCTTCCCCCACACACATCGACACCAGGCGGGAGCTTTAGACACTGCAACCCACCTGCCCCCCTTGGGTGTGGCCTTCATTTCCAGACACACTGGGCTGTGCCGCTTCCCACCCAGATGCGCCCGCAGGTGTTTGCAGGGGTCCCGTAGCTGCGTTACCCACACCCCAGCCTCGGGAAACTGCGCTCAGCGTTCATCCAGGGCAGAGCAAGGCGAAGCGGTTTTCACAGCAACGTCTAACTGAAAAATCCTTTTCCATCCATCCAAAAAGCTGCATGTGCAGCCACCTGGGGTTACGAAAACGGGGGGGGGGGGGAGAGGTCTCCTTTTTGAAGGGAGTTGGGCTGTCAGGCTCTCAAAAATGGTGGGACCACAGTATCCGGCTGCAGGGCAGACCTCCGCCTGGAGCTGACGTTTGAGTCAGAGACAGAGACCTCGGAGGTGCTCGTACCTGTCTTCTCTCCATGGCGGGGCATGCCCCGAGAGCCTTCCTACCTCCAGCCCGGGCACCTGGCTCTCCATCCTGGGATTTCCCTGAGCTCTGCCCGAGGGCCTGGCCGCAGGTGCCCCGACGGTGCCGGGGACTCGCGCCCTGCTTTGTCACAGCTCCGGGAGCCACAGGCCCTCGGCACACACCTGGTGCCAGGCCTAAGGCCAGTGTGGCTCAGTGGCCACCGGCCTCAGCTCCATCTGTGGACTCACAGGATTAGGCCGGACTGTTCCGATGTTCCCTCTGGAATGTTTCTGCTGGTGGCTCGTAAGGACTAAGAGAGGGCCTAGCCTAAAGTCTGGCTTCTTAATGAGCTGCTAATGAACAGGGTGCCTGTGGGCTGTTGCTGGTAAAATCCCTCGAGAGCAAGATTTGCCTCCAAATTGAGGGCTGGGACCTCTGTCCACTCCTTCCTGAAGGTGCTTGTGCCGGGGACTCTCAGGTTTGCCCCAGGCCTCCATCCACCAGGGCTCCAGTCCCCGCCGATCCGGAGCATGGCCATCCAAGGGGGTCTTGTCCTGAACAGTCACATGGGGGCCAAAGTTGTCTAGGCTTGTGGAGGCTCTCTGACCCCTTGTTCACGTGGTCACTCACTGGGGCGGGGGGTGGGGTCCCAGCCCCTCAGGGACAAGAGGAAGCTGGAGCTGTGATACCTAGCCTTTCCCGGAGACTGGCTGAGCCCCTCCCCTTTGCAGAGCACAGGGTCGGAGCCAGAGCTCATAGGAGCTAACTGCCACTCGAGGTAGAAATGGAGTGATTCCAGTCAAGCGGTGTTTCCATCAGGCCTCGTGATCTTCAGTACTGTCCTTCTCTCCTGCCCACGGAGACAGTGTTAGCTCATGACATGTGCCCATGGGACCCCTGGCAAGGGTACAGACCCCGCTCTGCACGTGTAAGGCACCTCCCAGTCCCCTTACACGGCACCCTGCCATGGGCCCCTTCCCCACCAATGAGTGAGGTCAGAGGTGAGCAGGGCCTAGTCAGCCACATTGTGATCAGCAGGGAGGCCTGGGGGAGCCCCTCTCTCGACACCCCTGGGGCCAAGCAGAAAGTAGGGCCAGAGCGCACACGCATGCGCACAGCTGGCCCTGGCTCAGGGGTGAGGCCAGCCCCCCTGTGCTGTCTGCTCGTCTGCCTTCTCCCCACTCCCGTCCCTCCGTTCCTCCTCAACGAGGAGTGTCGCCCTCCATGCCACATGGAGGGACGCCTCCGTGGCAGACCAGGGAGGTGTGCCGGGGCACCCACACCAGCGTCCTCCCCCTCCCTACCCAGGCCTCTCTGGAGTGCTGGCGGTGGGGTTGCTGCAGGAAGGCTAGGAGGGGTCTGCGCTGTGCTCCTTCTTCTCTAAGGTCAAAAATAACATCATCTCACTTGCTTTCTCCTCCTCCCGACCTGAACCACACAGAGATCCCTGTGGCACCGCCGACCACTGCGGCCAGCAGCGTGGAGGAGCCAGAAGGTAGGCTTTCCCCTTCCTGCTCATCTCTCACTTCGCAGGGGTGTGGTGGAAAGGGGAGGGGGACTAGGGAGCCGGAATCCTCTGAGCCACCCTCGGGGTGCTCCGTGGTGTGAGTGGTGTGAGTGGTACCCCAGGCTGGACTGAGGTGGGCGGGGCCACAGGGCACTTTTCTGTGAGGCCCCTGCAAGAATGAAAGGGGGGTGTGTAAGTGCCTGCAGGCTCACGTCCCTCCCAAGCCCTGAGCTCTCGGAAATGCTCCTCCTGCTTATCCACCAAAGGTAAGAAGCTGCCTGCCAGCCTGACACCAGAAATCAGGTTGGGGGGACAGCGACCCGGGACAGGGAGAGGATCACACCTTCGCTGTCGCTCACCTCCCACTGGAACGGGGCACTTCCTCGGTTGCAAAGGTGGCCCGCAAACCACAGCAGGGCCAGCTGCACCTGTGACCTGGCCACCTGCAGAAATCTCAGCTATCCTCACACCGTGTTAGAGCTGGGGCAGGTATCGTGAAATCCTGTGTACGTTCCCCATTGCTCCACAGTTACCAAAGTCACCAGACCTGCTGCTACATCCTGATTTAGAGTCATTAACAAGGAGCGCATACATTACGGAACTGCTCCGTGAGTCTTGGTTTTTGCAAATATTTGGGTAAACGTATTTTAGTATATTAGTTTCCTTTGTAATACTGATGAAAGAATGTCCAGCTTAAGAAAAAGCCTTATAAAAGTTTATTTGAGCCAAATGGACAACAAATCGCTGGGACGCACCATGTCAGTCTCTGGAGAGGCGCGGCTCTGCAGCTTGTCTCACACGTCAGAATCGAAGGCGGGGTGCGGTGAGGGCTGCCTGAAATCCTTTGGCGGTATTGAGGGGCCTGGAGAAAGCAGATCGGGGAGTCTCCAGGACTGGATAAAAGTGAAACAGAGACACGTACTGTGACTTTGGTGGGTGCAGGCTAGTTAACAATGAACACTCACAGCACACGGAGGTGAGGAACAAAAGAACAGTGAGGGGTTCTGTGATCTCTAGTGGGGTGAGTGTGCCCTGAGAGGTCTGGGGAAGGGGCACTCTGACAGTGTAAGGGGACATTACCTTAGATGCAAGAAGCCAATAGACAGCTCACTTAAGGTAAAGACTGATCTTTGCCGAGGAAGCTACCAGCCCGGGACGTGAGCACCTACCGTGACCCGCTTTACGCTGGGTGGGAATCACGGTCACTCAGACCATCCCACGGGGTTGTGTTCAGTCTCCGAGTCTATAAGGCCCACAGCGCAGGCCTCCCTGAGCTGTCAGATTTAGTATGTGGTCTATTTCTCATCCACAGTAGTCCTATATATTTTATTTTATTAAAAAGTTTTTTTATCCTCACCTGAGGACATTCTTTTAGAAACAGAGGGAGGGAAGGAGGGAGGGAGAGACAGACAAGACACAATGATGTGAAAGAAAAACATTGATTTGTTGCTTTCTTGTACATGTCCTGACAGGGAATCGAACCTGCAACCTGGGCTTGTGCCCTGAGGTTGGAATTGAACCCATGGCCTGTTCCAACCAACTGAGCCACACCAGCCAGGGCCCTATGTATTTTATGTTTGTATTTAAAGATATTACTGTGAGAAAGGGGTTTCAGGCATCACCAATCCTTGGCACAAGAAAGGTTATGTGGGGCTCAGAGCCTGGCTGGGTGGGGCGCCCTGCGGAGAGCAGGCCAGTGACCTGGTCCTGGGGTCCCACGGGCCTTGTGCACTAGCACTTGGCGCAGGAGTGGGAATGGGGGGCAGAAAGAGTGACAGCGGCCCCAGGGGACATCAGTGCCGGCTCTCGGGGACCCCCTTCCTCCTCTCCAGGGAGGCTGTGGAGAGGTGCGGGAGAGGCTTGCACACCCTGCTGCGGCTGCCCGGCTGTTTTAGAATAAAGACTCTGAACCTTCGAGTACTGGCAGCACACTGGGATCTTGAGAGGAAACAGATTTCCAACCTGCGTAAATGCACAGTCTGCAAAGAGCCCGATAGGAAAGGACAGAGACGCCCTCCGGGGAGTGCCGAGGCCACACCAGGGAAACCCCGCGATATTTTGGTCTTGGGATGCTGGGTAGAGTCTTCAGTCACCTTTGGTTGAGCTGCAAGGGACACTTGGAGGAGAAGTGGTGCTGGAGGAAGCCGCTTCCAGGGTGTCTGGGAGGTAGGGTGACAGAAGCCAATGTGGGGGACGAGGAAGCTCTTCCGGGAAAAATACAATTCAAAGGAATGTCCCCGATTCAGCTGTAGGGTAGAGCAGTTCTAAAGCGAGAGGACACTTCCATTTCATGGAGTCTGGACTCTTGCTTCCCTGAATTGACCTCGGTCTCGTCAGAACTCACCTGGATGAGCTCCTTGAGCTGTGCACCAGCTCGCCCAGGCCAAGGCAGATCTTCATCATCTCTCTCTCATCTCACTTTTCCAGTCCTTGCAACTTGACTTTGGATTTGTTGCACGGGTTTTTGGCTGTTTCGCTTGTGAGTCAGAGATGGGCAATTGGAAAAAAAAATAGAGGGGAAAAGTAAAACAATCATGAGATTTCTGTACGGGCCACAGGAAGCTGGCATAAAGCACGCCCACCAGACGGAGACTCCTGGGCCAGTGCTCAGGAGCACTTGCAGCCCCTCCTGCAACAGTCTGGCGCAGTTCCGGGCGCATTAACCAACTTCTCTGACTCCCTTTGGTTTTGTTACCATGTATTTCCTTTCTTCCTTCTGAACCCTTAAAAACGTGATTTAAACGGAAGCAAGCAGTAAACAAACCCTTCCAAAAGTGCTTTGCTCACAGAAGAGGTTAACCCAGCAGGTGCGATGCTTACAGCTTTGACCGGAGCCTTTCCGGCCTCCTCTGGTGGTCTGTGGGTGCCCGGGACCTTGGACGCTCACACCAGAGAACGAGGGCCGTGCCTGGGCCTCACGCGCCGGACCCCGGGCCTGCTGCCACACGGCTCGCCTTGTCTCAGGGGGCGGGACAATGCGGGCAGGAGGCCAGGGGGGCCCCCTGGGAAGCCAGGCCTGGGAGCGCAGCACTTGCAAGCCTGTCAGTTCTTGCTGTGTTTGAATAGGGAAGGCCTCTGTGCCAGGGTGCCTGAGAAAAGCTTATTTACTTTTGCCTGCATAACAGAGGAGAATTAATAAACCGAGAATTTGTCCTGAAAGCTGACGGACATAACCTCGCCCTGAACCCATCCGCTTGAAGGGCCAGCTCACTTAGGGAATGCGGTCCACCTGCTGCCGGCGCTGGCTGGAGCCCCGTCGTGGGGCGGGAGGCGAGGCCTGCCATGCCGTGGGAGGTCTGGGGCCTGGGGCCCAGGAGGGGGACTGGCTCGAAGGCAGTAAATAGGGACCACCCACTCCAAACCCAGCTACTTCTGGTTGTGGAGACCTCCAACTTCTGGGCTAAAAGAGGGTCCCCTGCCTCCCATTGGCCTTCAATAGCTCTGGTAGTTGTGGGTTTCACATTGTCTGGGTTTGTGGAGGCCCCTGGGCTCAGGGGGTCTGGGATGGATTCTCTCCTGGCTGGGAGGCCTTCAACCTGTGAAGACTTCTCCTTGCTGCCTTTCTCCCCCCGGGGGCCGGGGGTGGCTTCCCTGCCCTGCTTCTCAGGGTAGGAATGATCTTTTTTTCTCCCCACCCAGTAAGCTTTCTTCCTCTTCAAAAGTGCCTGCCTGCTCCCCTCTGCCTCTGCTGCCCAGTTTCTCCCTCGGTCCCTTGCAGAGGCCTTCAGGGGCAGAGGCACTGGTGGGCAGTTAACACCTGGCTGGCCTGATGTCTAGCATTTGCCACCTTTCCTGGTGTAAACCTGCCTTGTGGCTGGTTTTGGACACCCCATCTGATGTCGCTGAAGGTAGGGCTGGGGAGAGACGCGTACGATCGGCTCTCAGAGCCCCTGTGAGCCAGCTCCACCCGGCACGCGTGGGCTTCCCCGGAAATGGAGCGTAGGCACAGGAACACGACATACAGGGGGAGGAAGGGCTCCTCTCAGCAGGGCCAGAGGCCGTTGGTCTTCGCTGGATTCCTTGGTGCCAGGGTGCCCGGCTCTCCTTTGAGTGGCAGCTATACTCAGGACGGAGGTGCAAGAGCAAGGAGCCAGCAGGGCCTTGGGTCCTCTCTCGGGCCCTGGCTCCCCATGGCAGGCACCCCATTTGGGGCCCTGCGCTGTGCCTTCTGCCACCTGTGGCCCCAGCCTGGGGGTGGGGAGAACCTACAAATGTCACACCTGGTGGCTTCCCGGCACCTCCATTTTTTCATGGACAACAATTGGGTTTATATAGACCTGTAACCTGGTTAAGCTTGAATTATTCTCAGAGTGGAAACAGACAGCTCTTGAGGAGACCCTGGCAGGGAGCAGGGGGCTGCCCAAGGCCAGGGCGGCTGAGGGAGCTATAGTGGCCTCGTCACCACCTTCCCAGCAGCTGATGTTAGGCCCTGAACCCAGCAGAGAGTTGAAGACTGGAAATCAATGAAAGGTCAAGGGCTTGGCTTCCCTTCACAATGGCCAAAAGGTGGAAACAGCCGAAATGCCCGTCGGTGGAAGAATGGACAAACGCCATGCCGTGTTCCTACAACGGCATAGTGTTCGGCAGGAGAAGGAGCAGGGTGCTTCTGTGTGCTGCTGCTCGGGCGAACCTGGAGAGCATCGTGCTGAGCGAAAGAAGCCAGGCGCAGAGGGCCAGAGTGGGTGATTCCATTTCCATGAAATGCCCAGAGCGAGCAAATCCGGGCGCAGAGAGAGGTCAGCAGTTGCCAGGGCCCGGGAGGAAGGAGGAGCGGGGAGTGACGTTTGGTGGGTGCCAGCTTTCCTTCCGGGGCGATGGTGACGCTCTGGGACTAGGCAGTGGTGACGTACTGTGCAGCACTGGGAATGCACTTAATGCCAGTGAATTGGACTTTTTAAAAACGGTTAAAACGCCAAGTCCTTGAGGTCAGATTCCAAGGGCGAAGTGAATCTGGCTTGTTGGGTGGGGCCAGGGTGCTGGGGCCTGGGTGCGCCTCCCTGTCCCCTTGCTCATGGGGAGATCTTTGAGGGTGGGGCGTGTCTCTTAGCACCTCCCCATCCCATCTTCAAGCAGGAATAGCTCGGCCAGCACAGGAAATGGCAGACGTCCTCGGTCGCCTTCCAGACGTGTCCCAGTGGCCAGTGGCCTTGTGTGAAGTGGAGAAGGTCCGGCTGCACAGCCTGCAGCCTCTTCCTCCTCTTGGGTCATAGGAGCCCCAGGCGAGGGACCCCTCGGCCCTCCTGGCATGGGAGGGAGGGGCCCGTGGGCCTGTGGGTGGGCCTACTGCTGGCTGCAGTGAGGACCGCTGGCCATGCAGATATCCCAGGCCTCTTACAAGGAGGAGGTCTGGTCGTTGGCTGAG
>PVJI01021336.1:0-27278 GCA_004026765.1 Micronycteris hirsuta
CATGGCCCTCACGGGGACCTGGCCCGCAACCCAGGCATGTGCCCTGACTGGGAATCGAACCAGGACCCTCTGGTTCCCAGCCCGCGCTCAATCCACTGAGCTACACCAGCCAGGGCAGGGGACATCTTTTTCAAGGCCCTTTATGGACATGTGCACAGATTCATTGGGCTACGTATCTTGCTTTTATGACTGTAAGGACATCTGTCTTTCTTCACTGGGGCCACTTATGTAGCCAGTGTTATTAATCCATAAGAGTTTTCCAGTCCTCTATATGGGCCTTGTCCCTTTAATACGTCATGTGACTAATCCAACAACCCTGCGAGTTTGGCCAGGCTGATCGATTATCCTCAATTTATACATAGACACAAGTGGCTTCAATTGGAGAATGATAGTTTAGTAAGAGGTGGGTTCTCCTTATTCATCCAAAGCCTTTCTGTCCCACTGTCCCTTATTGTTCCCTGGCCACTCCTAACACTCCTTAGGACATTGTCCAGGACAATAGGTCACACCATTAATTGTTGATTGTCCCGCTCTCCTGCTGGAATGCAAACTCTGGGAGGACAGGACCTCTGTCTCTTCTTTGCTCTGATTTTCCCAGGGTCTGACATATAAAAATGCTCAGTAAGTATTTGTTGAATGTTGAGAAGAATCATTCAGGATAGATGCATCCCCAAGAAAACCTCAAAAAGGAAGGTCTTGTTTTTGCTGATCTTGGTAATCAGTATTATTTCCCTGGGACATGAGGAAAGGAATTGGGGTGCTGAGGGTGGGGAGTCAGCCTAATATCAAAGCTTTGGGTGAGGAGTCGGTCATCTTTCCCCCTCAGTGCCCCGTCCATTCATTCATCAGTCAGCCCACAAAAGCACAATGGACTTGTTACCAGGTCAGGCCATCTTGGGATCCGCAGAAGGGAGGGTCTGCCCCAATGACAGGCTTGCCAGGATCCACTCACTCGGGTCGCGCCTGGGGCTCTGACCGAGATGCTGCTATCCCATAGCTCATTCCCTAGGGGCCGCCCTTTCCCCCAGCCGTACTCCTGGGGGCTGGCCTAGGATGGCAGAAGGAGCACCGGATTAGGAGCCAGATCTGGGCTCTGTCTCAGCTCAGCTTTCCCAGCCAAGGGACTAGAACCATCATCCTTGCCTTTAAAAAGCACTTGCACTCCTGCCTACCTCGCCCGTCTGATGTGAGGAAGGAACTCTCAGCCCTCTTGTTGGTGCAGTCCGCCCAAGGAGCAGCGGTTCTAATCCTGGCTCCTCCGCTCCCAGACAGCACCTGGGGGAGGGATGATTTCTGGAACCTGCAGGATGACCTTCACTAGTCCTGCAAGTCCTCAGAAAATCTGGGGAGGAGTTTCCCTGGCCTTTCCCGCTTCCTCCAGGCAAAGGGCAGCTCTAAGGTGATGGCACACACATCACCACCTCCCCTCTTCAGACCTGCTTTCCTACCTGTGAAATGAGGGACTTGGGCTAGAATCATCCTCTTGCAGCTTCCTTCTGTCTCAAAAATACTATGACTTGTGCTTTCATGTTTTTTCTTCTGCCTCCTGTGTTTTCCACAACTGAGTCCAAAATTCTCTTGCCACCAAATTCTCCTTTCTTCAGAATTGCCCATCAGGGCTTGCTAACACCCGGCCCAGGACAGTGGCTCCTTCCCGTGACTGGGAGCTCCTCCCCTGGCTGCCCCGTCTTTTCAGAACAGGTTCTAGCTTTTGTCAAGCCTGTTAATTCATATTCTGAGTCCACATATCATTCGGGGGGAAGAGATTTCGCTATATACTATCACACAAATGTATGTCTTACATGTATTCTATGCAATAGGACCCTGTTCCTCCCTCCACTCTCCCCCCTCCCCACAGTTCCCTCCAGGGCCGGAGAATCTACATGCCTGGTCATAAGTGCGGGCACCAATGCTCAGCTTGCCCCTGTGGTGCCATCTAACTGTTTATTTAGTGGCGTGATGCTGTTTGCATCAACAACTTTGCCTTATAGGCTGTTCTTCATGTTTATGCTTCTTACTGTGAAAAAAATTGCTTGCCTAACATCTGTTCTGAATTCGTTTTTTTCTTTATATTCTATTTATCTATTCCCTATTGAATTACATTTGCGCCAAGGACAGTAACCGGAATTAGAATCTTCGGTGTCCTTCAGGATTTCTGTACACTTCAATACATCTCTTAATTACTCTCTTTTTACTGTTATGAGAGATACATATATACCCACGTTCGCACAGGCAGATTGGTTTGTAGCTTACCTCTCTGCCTGTCCCCCTCTGGGGAACACGTTTTATTAACTGAATAAATTAAATGGGCGCGTATATCCAATAGAGTAGAGAGGTTTTTCGTTATGGGTTTGTTTCACATCATTTTCCCCCTGGCCGCCCAATTCCCTCCTTTCACCCGAGCTCTGTTCTAGAAAAAGCTTTGCTTAGCTTGACATAGTCATAACTCACCAGGACTAGGAGGGCCACCGTGTCTTACAGATGAAGATGCTCCACCAGGCTGGTTTGTGCGAAATCAGACCCAAGACCTCATTAACCCCCTATTCTCACCACTTAGAAACCCACGACCAAGCATATTCCCAGCTGCAGCCGAGGACGTCCCTAAAGAAGGGAGGTGAGACCTGCTTTTCCTCCTGATACCTGGGAAATCTACCAGGCGCGCCTGCAACCCTGAGACTCACGGGACCGGCACCAAGTCCCTGAGTTCTAACTCCAAATGCAGTGCTCTATGTACAAACAGTTCTCGGGTCATTCTGAGGGGGGCGTGCCCCCTGTAAGACCTTTCCCGCACTCATCTCAGGGCCCGCGTCCGTGTCTTCCAAAGGCACAAAGACAGAGAGGGCAGCTTCCACCAAGTCTGGAAGAGCTCACCCAACAGGTATCTCAGCTTCGCCCTGGGTACGGCACTGAGCGGACGGCAGTGGGAGAGACCACCCCTCCCTTCCGAAAACGTATCACTTGTGTCTCTTCTCCTGAAGAAATCTGGCATCTAGTGTAGAAGAGACACACAAACATGAGGCAGGGCTCTGTCCTCAAATAATTCACAGGGTAGTAAGGAGCCAGTCAATAAAGAAAAACGAGTGAGGTGCCAATCGACAGACGAGTGGAAATGCGCTATGGGAACTACAAGGAGGAAGGAGTCTAAGCACGCTCCACAGGAGAGGGGCCAAGTGACCGGTCGGAAAGCCTTTTTGAAACTAACAAGTCGAAGACTAGAGGAAAAACTACGTGCAAAGTTGGAAAACGACTGCCAAGCTGGGAAGCCACAAATAGCTTTTTATAGCAACGGATGGCGTTGGTTCCCAAACTATGTGCCGAGGCACCCCAGGGTGCCACAGTGAATGCGCAGGACTTCCTAGGATACTTTAAATATTCATGGGGGACACGGCGACATCTGTTGGTCACCGCGGGAATTACTTTCAATGTGTGTGTATTCTTTTTTCAAATGTCCACTAAGTTGATAGAACATGAATACTTATTAAGTTGTTTGGGCTTAACTGCTTAAAGAAAAATAAGAGTGTTAGGAACTTCTTCGGGAGGCTGTGACAAATTACTGAGTCAGTAAGGGTGCGGTGAATCGGGAAAGTTTGGGAACCCTGGTGGAGAGGAGTGAGGCGGGGGGAGAGGTTGCGAGCCCCGGCGGGGCCCCTCGCTACGGGCCGAGAGGTTTGCACGCGTGGCTTCAGTGGAGAGGGTTCCCTGGAGTGGGGTGACAGGGTCGGCTCCTGTCTCACCACGTTGGGTTTGTCGGAGAGTCCCACTGGGAGGCGCTGTGGTGGCCCCAGCGAGACAGACGGGCCCGGCCCCAGCAGCATCAGGACAGGAACTGCACTACAGCACACTCCCTGCACATCAGGGAGCTCCTACTGCACGCCGGGCACTGCAGGAAATGCCAGGCGTCGAAGACAAATGAGACGAGGGCCCTGTGTTGAAAGCACTCCCAATAATCAAGTAGAAAGGCAGCCATGAACACCAGTCATCACACGGAGCGCAGAACCTCTAGGAGTCAAGGAGGCAAGAGGAGAAGAAAGAGTGCTGTTCCAGGAAGCCAGGGGAACAGCATGTGCAAAGGCATGGAGGTGAGCGGTGGTGGAGGGTTTCAGTAAGTCACGGTGATTGGCGATGGGGAATTCAGAAGGGAAGAGGCCGCAAAGCAAGGCCACCGTGCTGAAACTCCCAAGGAGCTTGACGGTGACAAACCATTGAAGAGTTTCAAATAAATGAGCGGTACAATGGGATTCACATTTTACAAAGTCCCAGGCAGGCACACTGCAGACCCACGTGCAGACTGCCAGCAGATCGGGAACTCAAGCCAGAATGGTGGAGACATACATCCCTGAGCGGGAGGTCTGAAATCCGGCCAAGAAGCGAGGGACGGGAGATCCACCAGTATGACGATGGCAGAACAAAGCTAAACGGACCCAAGGCCCCCCAGAGAGGAAAAGAGCTATGAAAAGGCTGATTCGGTCCATCAGGCTCTGGAGGGGCTGTAAGTTCAGGGTCAGCCCCAGGCACGAGTGTCCGGAGACTTCCCTGTGCAGGTAACCCTCACCCTGCTGGGAGTGACAGCTGGGAGTCAGGAGAAAGCAGCTCCCAGGCTCCAAGGGCCTCTGACTCTGTCACTGGCTCCTCCAGGAGTGTCCCTAGCAGCTCAAGTCTGTTCCGCCACACAGCTCTCTCAAGCCACCCCTGCTCTAATGACAGACTGGATGGCATGAAGCCCCAGTGAGCCAAGCAGGACCAGACGCCCAGGACTCCTGGGGCCATGCTCTGTCCACAGCGGGATGAGGGCTGCCCAGCCCAGGGGCAGTCCCTGTGGAAGTCAAGGGCCCATGTGCTCCCAGTGCCAGACTTCTACGTAGCTTTTCGCTAAACTTTGAGGAAGTTGAGGGATTCGGACACTCACAGCTGCACTCTCCAGGAGGCAATGGCCACCTTTCCCCACTGAGCTTTCTGTCACTTGCACATCTAGAGTCTAGCCCGGAGGTGAGACTTAAGGCCAGGACAACAGTTACGCTTTCAGCATCTTCCACCTACTGGGAGAGAAAACTGTCCCCCGGGTGAGAGGATTTATCAGATGCCCGGTGTTTCGCAGTTGTCCCAGCTGCTGGAGGCCCTCGTCAACACCTCAGTCTTATGTGGAAACAGGGTCTCCAGACAGAGTCTTGCTGGCATGGGGCGGGTGCTGGCGTGTCACCTGGTCTCCCAGGGGCGCTCCTCACCCAGCTTCTCCCTCCCCTGGAAAGTGGCACGAACAGGTGCGGCCCACCTGCCAGAGGGTGCAGGGCCCTTCGCTTTGGATGGGGAGGTCATCACACCTACAACGCGACTGTGCAACAAGCGGTGTCATGTTTCTCATCTGACCCACATAACGGGCTCTCTGACCGAAGAGACCAGCTCGGGAAGGCTGTGGTTTGCTCGAGGCGACACAGCTGACAAATCACAGGACAGGGCCTGGCACCCAAATGTCCGCAGCCGCATCACTGCCAACGTCCACCCTGTCCCGTGCACTCATTGCAAACCACTAGAACACGAAGGGGATACACAAGGTGAAGAGTACCGGTCCCCCATAACTTCCGGCTCCAGATACGTGTGCCCGGAGCTACCGAATCTATCGTCCTCCAAGCTTTTTCCAGCCCCCAGCACGGCCTCTGACCCAGAGAATGGTTGTTGAATGAACTAATGGTCAGAGACACTCCATGCATTTGCAGAGTGTATGGACCATTTCACCGGGTGCTTTTCCACTCAGCTGTGCATCCTTCCATGTGGGTGTGCAGGTGCCCCCTGAAGAACCCCTAGAGCTCAGTCACCCCAGACGGGGGAGGGCCTTCTGGAACAGAGCCAGGCAGCACCCCAGCTCACACCAGCCGTCCACCCTGCCTCGGTCCCCAGAGGACAACGGTGAACTATTTTCATTGAACTGACTGGTCATTTCTTTAAAAAAAAAAAAAAAAAAACCACAAATTAAACAAGTCAAACAAATGTTATTTTTGTCTACATAATATTTCACTGATTTGTCTCAGTTTTCTCTTCATCCGGGTGCTTTGGGGTTGTATAAGCAAATTCTTACGTCCATATATAAATATAAATGAATAATTGGCTGAGAATTTTTTGCCCCAAAGGTGACTGCAGACACATTCGAATCAGAGGAAGCAAGAACTTACCTTGCTCAGTGCATTGGTGGCGGAGTTCTGGTCCCGCGGGCAGGAAGCTGCTTTGAATCCCACCTTTAAAAGGCGGGTACAGAGCTGGAGCCTGGCTCTTCCTTCCGGTGCATAGACGCAGCCCTGGGTTGTTCCACGGAGGCCAGCCTGGGAGGAGGGACCTGCAGGCAACAGGACAGCGTGGTCAAAGGCAGCTGCCAGACCGGGATCATCCCCATCTTGGACAACTTACTTAAACTCTCTAAGCCTCAGTGTCCTGTTCCGAAAAATGGGTATAATAACGACCCCACACACTTATTTAATGAGGGTTAAATGAGGTGATACAAGCACTGCACTCAGAATGAGACCTGGCAGGTAGTGAGCACTCAGGGCCTGCGCACAACGGCGGCCACCTCGAAGGCTGCGAGAAGCGTCCTCCACCCTTCCCCACGGACTGACTTCATGGAGACAGGAGGTTCCTTCACACCCCACAGAGAGTAGACTTAATATCCAAAGACAATGACTTAACTTCCTTTTTAATCCTAGGAATTAGAGGATTTAAAGCTACAGCAGCAAGCTGCAGAGGTTCCCAGTTTTGCTCCCATGTTTCAGGGACAAGGAGGCTGAAGTGAAGGGTGTTCATGGAGTTTGCATAGGACAGTTTCCTGAGTGAGTGGCAGAGCTGGGTGACCCGGGACCCAGCCTTCTGGCTCCAGTGCATGTTGTTTTGCAACACACCCCCGCCCCCCATCTCAGGGAGCAGTAAGACACCGCTCTACAGTCGTGCCCCGTGCACACTGAGGCCAGACCCCCTTGGGGAAGTCCATCTGGAGAGGCACAGCGACATCGCGAAAGGAAAGGGGACACTGCATCAGGCCTTCAGGATTACAGTGGTGGAAACCCAACTCAACCGGATTTAAGTACAAACTAACTTGAGCTTGGAGGATCCAAGGAAGATGGCAGGAGGCAAACTTCCGGTGCACTTACTTCCTCAGCACTCTCTGCTTCTCTTAAATCTCTGCTGGTCTCTGTCAGCAGCTGCTGCAGAGAGTTCTGCCATGGGTCAGCAAGATGGCCACCAACAGCCCTAGACTCATCCTCCCAGGAAGACAGAGCCTTGCCCCCCGCCTCCATGCATACATCCCTAGGAAGGATTCTGACTGGGTCACGTGTCCACCCACAGACCACTCACTGTTGCCAAGGAGATGTGATACTACATTGGCCATGCCTGGACGGGGAGGTCATCCCCAGGTCAGAGGGACAGAGTGCTATCACTGAGAGAGACCCCAGAACTGCGCGGCAGGGGAGCAGGGCAGGTTCTACCTCGTGGAGGAGGAGGGCTGGGCGGAAAAAGCCCGTGGAGCCAGCCCAGGACCTGAAAAGAAAGGCCTGGAAAACGAGCTTCATTTACATGTTTTTCTTTTCAAGATCTTTCCAGGAGCTCCTCAAACTACTGATGAGCGTTTGTGTAAATATAAATTCACTGGATTACACAATTTACATGTAAAACGGAGCCAGTTTTCTCACGAGGTTCATAAACCAGCTCTGAAGCAATTCTACAGGAATTGTGACAAAATGGTTTTTAGCATTAGCGATATTACTAGAAAACCACAGCAAGACTCCCAAGGTGCCCACTTGGGAGGACAACTTTCATTTGAATGTAAGAGTATTATTTTGGGTTTTTTTGAAAACTCAGGTTCCATGTAAAATTATTTTGGTAATAACTAAATCAATATAAATATATTTCCAAAATATGGTTGCACCCCAGTGTGAATATTTTCCTTGTATATTGAACTAAGAATTTAAGGTAATAGCAATGGTGTAAACTTTAAGGTGGTGGGGTATAGAGCAGGGTTTTTAATTTGGGGTTCGGGGTCCCTGACCGGGTTATTGTTATCACATTGGGATCCCCTGGGGAGCTCGTTAATATTAGAAGAGACTAGGTCCCTCCCCAAAGGCTCTGGTCTGGTAGATCCGGGTGGGGCCGGCACCCTTATTTTCTGGATGCTGGACGGATGGTTTGATGCACCACTGCCCTCGGGCAATGTTCTCAGCATGGGAGTGGTCTTCCCGTGTCGGAATCTGGAGAGCCAGTTAAATGCAGATTCCTGGGCCCCGCCCGGGCCTACTCGGCCTGACCTGGGGAAGAGCTGAGCTATGATTCTATATTTATTAAGCTCCCAAGTGACTTTTCTAAAAACACTTTTTGAGACAGTTATAGATTCACAGAAAGTTGCAGAACAAAAGGTACAGAGGTCCTAGGTGCCTTTCACCCAGTGTCCCCAAAGGTCACCTCTCACGTAACTGGAGGACATCATGAAAACCAGGAGTTTGACTTATTTGGGTTTTATTGGGTTTACGTGCACTCGTGTGTGTGTGTGTGTGTGTATGCAGCATTTTATGCAATTACGTCACACGTGCAGCTTTGTGTAACCACCACCACAGCCAAGATACAGAAGTGTCCCCTCACCACAAGGCTCCTGAGGGCCACCCTTCAGGCCCCACCAACCCGTCCCCACCCCTTCCCTGACCTCAGGCCACTGCCACTACCTTCTCCATCTCTATCATTTTGTTATTTCAACATTTTTATGCAAATGGAATCACATGCTATGAAACCTTTTGCTCAAAAGGAGGGACAGAGATTAGAGAAAATTGAACAATAAACTTTTACAGTTAAAAAAAGCATGAAATCTTTCTATATTGGCTTTTTTTCATTCACATAACTCCCTTGAGATCCACCCAAATCTCAAGTAGCAACCCTTTGGGGTCTTTTAGGGCAGCAGAGTGTTCCGTTGTACGGACATACCGCTGTTTGTTTAACCCTCTGTCCACTGTAGAACATTTGAGATGTTTTTGGTTTTTGTCTTTGACAAATAAAGCTGCTATGAACATTCACATACATGTTTTCATGTGAACGTAAGTTTTCATTTCTCCGGGATAAGTGTCCAGGAGTGCTATTGCTGGGTCATGTATAGTAAGCGCATGTTTAGGTTTACAAGAAACTGCCAAACTATTTTCCAAAGAGGCTGTACCATTTTACATTCGCACCACCAACACATGAGTGATAGTTTCTCCACATGCTCACCAGCATTTGATGTTATTATTTTATTCTAGCCATTCTGATGTGTAGTAACAGCTCACTATGGTTTTGTTTTGTTTTGATTTTTAAGATCTTTTTATTTTTGGACAGAAAGGAAGGGAGGGAGAAAGAGATGGGGAGAAACATCAATGTGTGTTTGCATCTCATGTGGCCCCCCCACTGGGGACCTGGCCTGCAACCCAGGCATGTGCCCTGACTGGGAATCGAACCTGCAACCCTTTGGTTCGCAGCCCATGCTCAATCCATTGAGCCACATCAGCCAGGGCTCACTGTGGTTTTAATTTGCATTTTCCAAATGGCAAACGATATTGAACATCTTTTTACGTGCTTACTTGCCATCTGTGTCTCCCCTTTGGCGAAGTACCTGGTCATGTCTTTTGCCCACATTTTATAGACTATATACTCTAGATTCAAGTTCTTTGTCAGATACATGGTTTGCAGATATTTCTCCCAGTGTGTAGATTGCCTTTACCTCTTAACAGGGTCTTTCAGGGAGCAAAATACAAACCAAAAAATTGGATAAAGAGCAATTTATTAATTTCTGTCTGTAACAGGTTGCAGTTTTGGTGTTGAGTCGCAAAACTGCCTAGTGCTAGATCCCAAAGATTTTCTCCTATTTTTTTTTCTAAAAGTTTTATGTTTTACATGTAAGTCTCTGGTCCTTTTTGAGGTGATTTTTGTGTAAGGTGTGAGGTCATTTTTTGGCCAATGTATGTCCAATTGCTCCAGCACTGCTTGTTGAAAAAGCTTTTCTTCCTCCATTGCTTTGCTTTGGTATCTGTCAAAACTCAATTGAAGATATTTGTGTGGCTCTATTTCTGGGTTCTCTGCTCTGTTCCAATCATCGAGGGGTCTATTTCTCTGCCAATGCCACCCAGTCTTGACGACTGCAGCCAAGTCTTGAAATCTGGTAGACTGATTCCCCTGACTTCCTTCTTCTTTTTCAAAATTGATTTAGTTATTTTAACTCCTTTGCCTTTCCATATGATTTTAAAATAAGCTTATCTAGGCTGACAAAAACTCTTACGATCAGTGTGGAGTCTGCCAATCCATGAACATATCTCTCCATTTATCGAGGTCTTCTTTGATTTTTTAATATGCCTTGTCAATGGCATTGTGTGTTAAGTTTTGCTCCCACATGTTCATCGTTAGCACACAGAAATGCCATGTTGGTTTTGTGTTTGTACGTGTGCCGATCTCGGATCTTGCAACCTTGCTGAACTCGCTTAATAGTTCAGGATTTTTTTTTTTTTATTTCTTAGAATTTTTTATGTGGACAATTATGCCACCTGAGAATAGGGGCAATTTCATTCATTTCTTTCCAATCTCTATGCTTTTTATTTATTTTTCTTGCCTTACTGTGCTTGCTAGAATGTCCAGTAGTATATTAAATATCTTTGCCTCCTTCCTAGTCTCAGGAGAAAGCACTGTCTTTCCCCATTAAATGAGACATTAGCTGGTTTCAGTAGTTTCTTGTAGATACTTTTTTATAAAGTTGAGGAAGTTCCCTTCTATTCCCTGAGAATTTTGAATCGTGAATGAGCGTTGGATTTTGTCAAATGCTTTTTCTGCATCGACCGAATGATCACATAACCCTCCTTCTTTATTCAGTTTATGTAGAGAGTATATTGATTTTTTTTTAATACCGAGCCAGCCATGTGTACCTGGAACAAACACCACTTGGTTGTGGTGTATAATTATTTTTTACATTGCAGTATGTAATTTGCTGGTATTCTTTAAGGGTGGATCTGCTAGTGACAAAGTGTCTTTGTTTTCCCTCATCTGACAATGTTATTTCCTCTTCTTTCCTGAAGTATATTTTCACCGGATACAGGACTTGTGATTGACAGCTCTCATCTTTCAGCATTCCTTCTCACTTCCTTTTGGTCTCCATGGTTTCTGATGTCGGGCCATCCTTTGAATTGGTGTTCCCTATAGATAACACATCATTTCTCGCTGGCTGCTTTCAAGATGTTTTCTGTTTTGGGTTTTCAAAGTTTAATTATGGCATATGTCGGCATGGATTTCTTTGGGTTCCCCCTATGGGTGGGGGCGGCGTTCACGCAGCTCCTTGAATCTGCAAGTCTATGTCTTTTGTCAGACTGGAGAATTTTTAAGCCATTATCTCTTCAAACCCAGATAGGTGACTTTTGAGCATATTTTACATTTAAGAAGCTCTGCTCTTGAGTAGGCCTCAGGGGGCTAAGACTATATAAAATGCTGCTAATGTCCATTTTTCTCAGGAGAACATCCACAGCTTTCACTAAATTTTCAAAAGATTCCACAGCACTCCTCACTGATTTTATAAAAAGGATTGGCTTGTGGCCTTATTGTGTTATTTTTGGTCTCCTGGGTTAAAACCAATAAAAACTGGTCCCTATCCTTTCTTCCCTTCTACCACATCCACTGAACTCCTGTGTCCCAGGATGTCCCCAACCATTTTGGAAAATATGATCACTCCGGTGCATATTTTGAGTGCCCGATACATGCCAGACAAATTTTGTTTTCATTTTCCCCCTAGTCAGTGAGAAAGAGGAGAGTTACAAAATTA
This sequence comes from Micronycteris hirsuta, assembly GCA_004026765.1. Taxonomy (NCBI): domain Eukaryota; kingdom Metazoa; phylum Chordata; class Mammalia; order Chiroptera; family Phyllostomidae; genus Micronycteris; species Micronycteris hirsuta. The sequence continues at coordinate 11,795 of PVJI01021336.1, forward strand.
AAACCCTTGTGTTTAGCGTGTGAGAAGTTCAGAGTGACTAAGAATTCAGACTAAATTTTGCTGCTTTCCCATCTTACGGCTTTTTTGTCCTTTAACCTCTACTCCTACCGTTCTGAGCTGGATGTGTCAGCAATCAAATTATACCTCGAAAGCATAATTTCATAGACTGCAAACAGGGTGTTACTCAGCGGGCCCACGTGTCGTGACTCCGGTGAGCTCTGCACAGCAGGCAGCCGAGCATTCAGGCGTGTCCCTGGACAGCTGCACAGCTGTTTCCTCGGTGGGGGACCTCTCACCTGCCTCTGCCACCCACCTTCCCAGACTAACTCCTGCTTATCGTTCAGAACTCAGTGTGAGGATCACCCGCTCTGGGAAGCCTTTCATCTCTTCTCCCAGCACGGAGTTGGGTGTGCCTTTAAGGTTACCCAAGTTCGCTAGACACCCCACTGCGTGGTGACTGCCTAATTGTCACTCCCACCAGGTGATGAGACCCTTGAAGGCTGTTGCTTTCCTCTCCCCCATAGTTTAGTAAATAAATACAACAAGCCATGGACTTGTTGTATCTTATCTAACTGAAGGCACTAACTGCCTCTGGTTAGAGTTCACCAGGTCCAGCTGACTGGTCGATCCTTCCCCCCATTTCTTCATTCATGCCGAAGGACCCATGGAGTTCTTCCACATACAGCCGTGGCGACCAGATGTCCAGCCCTCCCCCAGCAGTTTAATCTTTCCCGAATCCTCACAAATCTTTATTAATTCACTTCGGACTTTTTCCAAGAATCAATATATAAAAGTCATTCATCATTTTTCACCCCCTAGAATGACTATCTTCCCATTTTGGGGCAATATGAACATCACTGACCTCTGCCGTTTTCCTTCTTGGTCTTACCGCTGGATCTTATGAATTCCTTATTACAGTGTTTACATTTTCTATCAGGCTATGAGCTCGCTGGGGGCAGGGAGTGTGCCTTATCCGTCCCGGGACCTACAGGGACTGGTACAAGGTGGGAGCCCACAAGTGTCTGTGGCATGAAATTTCACGTTAGATCATCTCAGCGACACTGTTTTGAATGATCAGCACATGCATTTCCTCATCTTCTCTGCATCCCTACTTCCTAGTTATTTTCCATCCTTCACTCTAAGCCGCCGTGAATTCTTTTTGGCAAGGATGAAATGGACAGGCAAACACAACGCATTTTAAAGTCATTCTTTTATTCCTCCCAGGTACTATCTTGGCCGTCGGATGGTTATCATGATCTCGGAGCCAGACATGATCCAGCAGGTGTTGGTTGAGAACTTCAGCAACTTTACCAACAGAATGGTATGTGGTTTCCTTTCTGCTTGTGGATGGATGGGGAGTGATTCTGAGATGCAGGGACTGCATGTCACAACTAACGGGGACAAGGCTGGGCCTCTTACCAGGTGTAGATCAGTTGGACCCAAGACTGCACTGCCCAGGGAATTCAGGTTTTCAAAAGGGACATACAGGTACAAAGGAACGGCATTTACGTTTCAGAAATGCGGCAGGACAGCTAACACTCAAGGAGAAGTTGTGTTTCAGAAAAATCCTAAAACCAGGAGGGTGTTTCCAAGCTGCCTTCAAAGCTAGAGGAATCCAGAGGGCAGAGGTCAAGTGACTGCAGAAGACCCAGCAACCTCAATAAATATCAGAGAAAAAGCAGAATGTTGAGCCTCTTGTGCTGACATCTCTCCCAGAGACTATAAAAATATTTGAGGCTGGAAAGGAAGGATCAGCAACATTCCGAGGGAAATTTGTTCCCAAGAAGTGGGGGGGGCTGTCAGGGGACCCTTTATGTCAGTTCAAGTCTCTGACCCACTAAAGGATGCACATACTCCATCTTTTTAGAAAATATATTTTCTACTTTTTATCTCTTTGCTGAGAAATCCTAAAGAATGGAAGAGGTGACAGAAAGTGGCAGCGATCAGTGTTGTCTATATTTTCCAAAAGTGGGGAGACAGGAATTCTAGCAGGAAAGGCCAATAGCATTTATGTTGATTCTTTTCTTTTTTAAGATTTTATTTATTTATTTTTAGAGAGACGGGAAGAGGGGGAGCGAGGGAGAGAAACATCAATGTGTGGTTGCTTCTCAAGTGCCCCTACTGGGGACCTGGCCTGCAACCCAGGCATGTGCCCTGACTGGGAATTGAACCAGTGACCCTTTGGTTCGCAGGCCTGGCACTCAATCCACTGAGCCACATCAGCCAGGGCACATCTATGTTGATTTTTTTTAAAGAATCTAAAATGAATTAATAAACACTTGCTTGTGAGGATTCAGTTGACACTATGTGCCAACCTTTGTATGTGTGTGTCAAATTAAACTTATCTTCCATTCTTATAGGGATAGTAAGTAAGCGAGTCACTCTTTCGTTGGTTATTTGGCAAACTTTTGCACATTGGCCATGTGCCAGGCACTGGATAGGTGATGGTTATAAACGAGATAAAAGACATGGCCTTGTCCTCAAGGAGCTCATTAGTGACAGAGGCAGATAAGCAGAGGGACCGGTACAATATTGTAGGGTGGATGCTCCTGTCTGTGGCAAACACTGTGCCATCCAGGATGGGGACAGGCTGGGAGATCTCGGGGGTTGAATCGTAAAGAAATTTGCACAGCCTCCCCCACCCACCATGTTCTACACTGATGGATCCACTCAGCGTATTTTTTAAACTTCGCGAGAACTTAGGAGATTGGTCCAATTATCATCTCTATTGTCCAGACAAGCAAACTAAGACCCGATGGAGTGACAACCTGGTCACATCACTAAGAGGAGGAAGAGCAGGGATTCACATGCCATCTCCCAACTCACACCCAGGGCTCGTTTTACTGCCCCTACTATAGCAGCTGCCGCAGGTGGTATTTCTGGTTGCTCAAGGTTTCATTGAGTAGTTGGCTGCTCACCCTTCCAGCCCGTGGGCATCGTGCCCAGACACCGCACGGTCCCTGGAAGCAGGTGATCGGGAGGGATGGTGAAGGGACTGCGGAAGTTTACTCTGCTGCCTCAAGAGACTCTTCCCCAAACACCAGGTTGTCATTTCTCTGTTCAAAGTCCCCTGAAGGTCTTCTGTGGCGCTAGGCTCTGAGAGACAGAGTCTGATGGTTGAATGCAGTTGTACATTGTTGCTCAGAGTGTTGATTAAAGAAGCGGGGAAGCCAGTGCGTGAAAGGGCCTGGTGTCCCAGTGGGCAGCGAAGGCACACAGAGAGCCTGCCACGGTTCTTGATGGGACGTGGCCACCACGTGTCTCCCTATTGCTTCACGTGACACCCCAATGTCACCAGGGCACAAGACCCTGAGAGCTGACTAGGAAGAGGGCTGCCCTCTAACTGATAAATTAGGGACGGACATTCACTCAACACACACGTGTGAGCAGAGGGCACCGATAAACTTGCTCTAGCTTCAGTCCACTTCTCCTCTAAACCCTTTGTCCGTCCTCCCTAATTTTTCCCAACCCCAGACTCTCTAGGTCCCAAACTCAGAATATGGTTCCAATTTCCTTCTTCCACTCAACACAGCACCCTCAGGACAAAGTTCAAGTTTCCCAACAAGATTTAAGGGCCTCTGTACTTCAGAGGCTTTTCATATCCTCCCCTCTCACCCCTCCCTGCTCCCCACTACAAGCTGTCACTCCCGCTGGATCAGCCTCTCTATTCTCTCCGTGAACCCCCAACAAAAGCCCTGCCCCAGGGCCTTTGCTCACGCCATCACTCCCTGCAGAACTGGAGGCAGCGTAACAGCGGGGCTTGCGTTTACTAGCAATATGCGCTTAGGCAAATTACTTAACTCCTGTGAGCCTCTCCTTCTTACCTGGGAAGATGGGGAAGTGATCTACCTTCCTGGGCTGTCGAAGGCTAAACGGGGTCACACTTGTAACTCCTGCCTTCCATGCACTGGACGTGCACTTAGCTGCTATTCACGGGAGACCGCCACGTCCTCGGTCCCCAGCCACACCCTAGCTGTCCTTCCAGGCTCTCCTCCAATTCTGCCTCCTCCACGAAGCCTTCCCCACTTCAGTCCACATTTACTTGTCCCCTTCTCTGAACTCTCGTACCGGTTATCATCAGCATCGCTCACGTTCCCCTTTGATCCCACGTACCACTTCCAGTAAATGAAGGCATGCCTTTCACCCGAACTCGGTCATCAGCTCTTTACAGCTTGTTCTACGTTTTTGTACCTATGTCCCAAACACAGAACGACTACTCAGCATCCAGTATATTTTTGTTCAAGCTGAACTGAATCTTCATCAACCTCACACTGTCCCTTGAAGATACAGACATTGCTGAACCGGGAGTCAATATGCACTTTCTCGTCCAGATCACTCAGAAACACAAAGACCCGTCAAAGATGAGACCGCTAGGAAACCCCAGCGCTTACACTTTTCCATCTGGGGATGTATCCACTTGTCTTTAGCTTTGTTTACGGTCTTTAATCCAATTCCATCTCGATGATCAAACAACCCTCAGTGACTCAATTTCTTTTTTAACCATCTTTAGAGTGGGATTTTTCTCGCAAGTTTTTGAAAGTCAAATTAATTTGGGGTCTGTGGTTCCCTCTTCTCCATCCGCTCGTTTATCTGCTCAAAGAACTCAAGGAGATTAGCGAGGCGTGATTTCTCCTCAGGACACCACGCCGCCTTCCCCCTAATAAACCATGTCTACTGAAGTGTTCAGCGATTCGGCTTTATTATGCATCCGTTCAGTAAACATTAAACGCTTCCTCCACGCAAACGTCTCCCAAATGGTCCCCCGCGATACAGAAAATATCTCAGCAGGTTAGTTTGATATATTAAGTGAAAAGGAACTTAAATAGCACACGGTTTCCTTTTCTGCCTGTGAGAGCCCGTGTTTGCTCACTGATGCGACCTTGCCGCACGTGGGGCCCCCCAGCCTGGCTGCCGGGGGCGCGACCCCACAGGGAACTCCCTGATGCGTGTGGCTATGGAGTAAATACATACTTGGATTCAGAAGTTGTTGAATGAAATTGCTGTTTTTGTCAAACTCCAGAACACTGGGCTTATCAGGCTGTGGGTCAGACCGAGGGGGACAGTTCTTACAGCACTTCCCCACTTGCACGCTCGGCGGCCCCTCGTTCCGTGGGATGACCGCTTTGCCCAGTTTCCAGATGGACTCCGCGGGCCTCTATCTGCGCCCTCAGCACTTCCTGACCTTGCTCGGTGGCCATGGGACCGTTAAACCCAAATCCATCTTCTAGTATTTATAGGACCTGTTGTCCCAGCGCCTCGAGACTCAGTTATTTTTATTTAGATATTTTTTTAATTAGCTCCTCTTTGCTATCGGGCATTCAACGAAGCCACAGAGGAGACTCTTTCTTTAGTATCTGCAGAAACTGGAGCGGGGAGCGGGGGCTGGGGGGGCCGGGGAGTACAGGTACATGACTCAGCAGAAATGGTCATAGTCCTCAGGGGCCGGGTGGAGTGCTTCCCATCCCTGGCCTCTCCTCAAGGTCCCGAGCTGGGGGGCTGTGGGAAGGGTGACCAAGGTAGGGTGGTCAGTGGCCCATGTTGGGGTGGTGTAGTTGGAAGGGGACAGGGAGGGGACGCTCTGAGTTCTGGCCTAAAATGACAACCGGGAGGGTGGGTCGGGCTGCAGGCGTGTGCATTTCCAGGTTCTGCGGCCTGTGTGTAGAGCGGAGGCAGCAGGTGCTGGGAGCGCCCTGTGTGGGCATGGGTACCAGCCCCGAGGTCCTCACGGGCAACGCAGGGTCACCGCTCCAGGCCCAGGTCTGGTCACACTCTCGGCTCCCAAGAGACCCACCTAAAGCATTCACTGGCTTTGTGAGTGGTTTTATCCAGAACCACAGGAATCCAGGGGCCTGGCCGACCCGGGGCAGCCTCTCCCAAGGTCACTTTTGTCCTCTCACCGCATGGACATCAGAATGACAGGCTTTGTGAAACCACAAAGCCCTCTGCGCGAGCAAGGATTACCAAAGTTCAGAGGCAAATTAGTCACCAGAAACCTACTGCATCCACGGCCGCACCTCATCACAGCAGAGCCGGTAGGCTCATTACAGCTCCCCGGCGAGCTCCAGGCGGATCGGGCCACCTGTGCTGGAGCCGCAGCGACCTGCCTGCTGGCATCCACCACGGAGGAAGGGGGCTTCCGCAGGCTTGCCACAAAACTGCCCCCCCGCACCTGCAACCGGTGCACTCCACCCACAGCTCTGAAATCTTGCCAGTCTACAGGTTCCGATCTCCTTTCCCTTAAAGGAAACACTGAGTCAGTGAAATCACTCAGGTTTGTAAACCTGAGCAGTGAGATTTATGTGGGGGGAATGGTTTTTGTGCGTGCCTGAGGAATGCTCTCGTCACCTCGGTCAAAGCTTGAGCACTATTTTTAGCTCTGCGTATCTTTGACTTTATTTATTTATTTTTAAATAGTTTCGTTTTTATTGTATTTTTTCCATTACCATCTTGAGAAGGGTCAGCTCACATGGTAGGTCCACAGCTCTGAGCAAGGCAGACCTTCTCACCTAAAACCGACGCTGACGGCACAGGACCAGAGACACAGGGGTGCAGCCTTAGTCGCCTGACCCCCTGCTATTTGCAGGCAGGTCTCCTTGTTTCCTTGCTCGGCACAGGACGGGCTGCCCACGGGAGGTCCCACGTGACAGCCAGGATGGGACGGCTGTCCCCTGCAGGTCTCCCCTTTCACCTGCTTTTGCCATGTCTGCTCATGGCTGGTCCTGCAAAAACTCCAGATTCAGGGAGTCCTGTTCCTCTATAAAACACTTAGCCTCGCGTTTTCAACAGGGTGGGTAAGTGTGAACTCTGACATCTTTTTCAAGGTGCTGAGTGCCTCGTGAAGCCTTAGGAATGTAGGAACCGTGCGAAGTGGTATGGATTTGAATGCTCGGACGTTCTGTCAATGCCTTGTGGAGCGTTTTTAAATTTCAAATCTTGCTGAAAACGAGTTCCTAGTTTTTGGTCTTGCTAGACCCTTGGGTCAGCAGGAAACCATCTTTATCTTTTAAAACAAGAAATAAGGAAAATCTTACTCTTAGGCTTTCTCTCCCAAACTTTTGTGGTGGCAGAAGCAGAAATAAATGCATAAACCAGGAGATTAATACCTAGAATTTGGGGGGGGAGAACAGTAAAGAAGCCAGTTTTGCTCTCTCAATGGTCGTATTCCTGAACATTCCATGGAAGTCCTGACACTCCCTTTCCTTCTGTGCCCCAACTTCCTTTCTGTAACCCCTTCTTCCTTCCCATTCCCACCCCTTCTAAGCCAGAGCCCCGCAGGACACAGAAAGGCACTTGGCTCAAATTTACAGAAATGAAATTAGAGTCCACCTTTGCTACCTTTTATTAGCTGAGACGCGAGCCAGTCCTTGAACTCCTCCGAGCCACCATTTGCTCTTGTGGGAAACACGAGTGTCACACTCGCTAATCGTGAGGTCCGTTGGGGTCCCAGTTCAGGCGGCAGTCAGCGCCGACAGGTAACCATGGAGTCCCACCTGCATCCCAGAGAGCCCTTCTGAGCTTCGGATGCAAGGGGTCCCTCTTAGGGCCCCTCCTTAGGGCCTTAGGAGAATTTCTCCTCCCAGCCAAGAGTGACAGGTGCTATATCAGAGACCCCTCGTCCTTCCTTAACTCGGCTTCTGTGGAAAGCTCTGTTGAGAGCTGTGGAAGATTTTCCTCAGAAGATAAGACTTAGTGAACCCTCTCGCTCTCTTCCCCAGTCAGGAAGGCCCTCGCCGTCTGGCACTGGGCTGTTGGAGACCCAGATCCAAGCCTGCGGTTTCCCCTCCTTGGAGGAAGTGCTGGCACCTCTGTCAGACAAGGCCACCAGGGCCCATATCATGCCTTTGTCCAAGTCAGAAGGGCCTTCCTCCCACCAGCTGAGGAGCTGGCAGAGGGAGCCCACGCTGACTTTAACCCCCGGGTGTCCCCCCGAGCCAGCCCCCCTTGGCTACAAATGTGTCACACCACCTTACTCGGAGGTCACGCTCTGAGGCCAGTCACGGTCTGAAGCAGAGCCAGCGAAGGCCATGAGACCTTTGTGACCATGGTCCACAGGCCAAGAGCGAACAGGTGAAACCTGTCCGGTGGGTTCGGAACACTCACTATTTCAAAACACCAAATGTAAGCCCTGGTGGAAATGTGTGTACACCGACAGCCACGTGTGGAAAACAGCGCCGTGTCCCCAGGTATAGAATTTAGGGCTCTCCACGTGACAGAATTCTAGAGTTCACGTTGGGTAGGCTCTCATGAGGGACAGTGCAGGTGCTTCTAGCCAGGTGAGGACAGAGCCAGGCGGTGCCACGGAGCTTCCACATCTCCACGAGCTTGTGCGTGTCACGCTGGACCTGGCCTTTGTGAGGTCACGGCGTACCTTCTGCTGTTAACATCTCTGCAGCCTAGTTGATATACGTAACATTACACAAGATGACGATACTCACCCCAGGGCCGCCAAAGTCCTGGAGTCTCTAAGGCACCTCACTGTGCCCACCGGCTGCCTGCGGCCCGTGTGACTATCTGAGAACAGCTGACTTCTACGCCAAGGCGCCACAGACATCCCGCAGGTCTAGAGTCAACGTTCCAGGACCCAAGTAAACTCTTTCGGGCCATGACTTTCTACTCTGTCATGCGTATTAATGCCTTTTCACGACAGCACGCGCACTCAGGTGCAGCAGAGCGGCGCCGCGTGACCCCACAGCACTCTGGGAAGCGTGGGTGCTGCTTACACGGCCCCCAGGTCAGGTGAGGGTCCCTGGCCTGGCCCCTGACAAGCACCCGATTAGTGGTTCCTCTTCATGGGGCCCCAGAAAGCCGTGTGGGTTTTCTTTAATAACTTACCCCTTGGGATTGTGTCATTTTTCAAAGTTTAAAGTGTATGCTTAGCTGGTCTCATAAGTGAGACGCTACTTTAAGATATTTTAACTGAAAAGACAAACAATTGTCCAAGGGAAGCTCAGCAGGGGGCCATGAGGCCGCTACCGAACCTTCACCGTTTACCAGGACAGGATATCCTAATTGCTGGAGCATCATCCCAAAATTAATGAGATGATGTGAACAGGATGTTCTTAGTTTTAAGATCAACAAATGTTGGTAAGGAGCTACCCCACGAGCCCCTTGAGGGCAAGAATCCCATTCTTTACTAACACTGCACCTGGCACATAGTAGGTGCTCAATAAATACTGTCAACTTGATAACACTGTGACCGACCGGATTTTAATGGAGGGAGAGGCCAACTCCCAGGTTTTGGCTTTAGGGTTAGAATAGGTTTTTCAAATTGTTTTTTGACTGTGGCCTACAGTAAGAAACACATTTCACATCATGGCACAGAATCAATCTCTCTCTCTCTCTCTCACACACACACACCCCTATCTTGAATAAAGTTTTACAGCAACAAAATAGCCTTGTTTTCTAAAACACTCCTCTATATCTCTACTCAGTTTTATTTCTTGTTTCCCTTTCTTTTTAAAAACGCTGGCTGCCACGCACTGCCCTGATTTTTCAGTGATTACACTGGACAGGGCCTGCTATCTGGACCCTCCTAGCCGGAAAGTGACCAGCGACACCTTTGCTGAGACCAGGGACACAGGGCGAGGCGGACAGACTAGTGGCTAGAAAGCCCTAGTTCCCTGGATCGCCCCTCGCGAGACCAGCGTTCCCTTCCTGCCCCAACACTCACCATCCTGCCCCCGCAAACTCCCCAGTCCCGTTGCTCATTTCTTTGCGGGGGGGCCTCTGTATCTTTCAAGGCATCTCTCCGTAAACCGAATCAACCACTGTGCGCAGACAGGGCCGAGCGAGGGGAACCTGGAGCCCCTGCTCCATAGGCACAGAACGTCGGTCGGTGCACGAGACGGAGGGTTCTGTGGATGGAGGCGAGGTGGTGGATGCACAGCAATGAGAACGAACTTAACGCTACTGAACTGCACCCTTGAAAATGGTGACGATGGCACATTTTACATTATGTGCATTTTGCACAATTAATATGTGTATGTATACAGGCAGACTAGTTTAAAAAATACCTGGAGGGATGTTCTGGAGAGGAAGCCTCAGGGTTGGAAGAGGTTTTAAAGGTCATGTAGCCCTGGCTGGTGTGGCTCAGTGGATTGAGTGCGGGCTGCGAACCAAAGGGTCACCAGTTCGATTCCCAGTCAGGGCACATGTCTGGGTTGCAGGCCAGGTCCCCAGTGGGGGCCACGTGAGAGGCAACCACACACTGATGTTTCTCTCCCTCTCTCCCTCCCTTCCCTTCTGTCTAAATAAATAAATAAAATCTTTAAAATAAATAAATAAATAAAGGTCGTGTAGAACAGCCCCTTGGACACCCAAGCGTCCTGGGCAGAATTTCCAAGAAGTGGGTACAGCCCCCAGCAATGCGGGGTTCACCGCTCAGGGCAGGCTATTTTATCTTTAAACAATTCTGCCTTTCGACTATTGGGAAGTTCTCCTTTCGATGTGCATTTTGCCTCCCTCTAGCTTTCCCTACCGAACCCAGTTCTACCCCGCACGCCACAAAAACAACCTAAATCCCCCTCCCATCTGACACGCGTTCCATACCCATTTTCTGAGCGCCTACTAAGTACCGCTCTCTGGTCATCCAAGTTTTCGCTTCCCGGCCAAACATCCCAGACCCGGCCAACTGTTTTATGTGACATTAATTCATGTCCACTTCTCTGAAATGACCCCTTTGTTGCTCTCCCTCTCGTAGTATGACATCTAGAAATGAAAACATTTCTCTCACCAATGCCCCCGGAAGTTTCCACTAAAAAGTGGAGAATTCCAACGGCAGCTGTAGGACGGAGCGCTGTCACGGCAGGGTGGTGAGGGAGAGACTGGGGGGGTCGCGTCTGTCCTCCGGGTGCCAAGATAAAAAATGTGCTGGATGCAGTCCTACGTCTGAAGGATGGATACAAACTCCAATCAGTCTTGACTCTTATCGCTAATTTATTCTGTTTCGTCAGACCCCCACCAGCCACCACCCACCCAGCTCTCCCTGGAGTGCGGCGCTTTATCGCATGGAGTGCGGCGCTTTATTGCATGTAGTGCTGCCCAGGACCGGGCATCTGCCAGCATGTAAATATACATAATGTGTGCTTTTCCCCTTTGACTCTGGAACCTAAACGAGTGGGTTATGCTCCCCGAAACTCCACAAACCCACAACTCCGTATGGGGGCCAAGGCACTCCGAAAGAATTTCCTTCTCAGTGTGGAGAGGTATTATTCCTCAGCAGAAAAACAGCCCAGTCACTTGGTTCTAATATATAATTAAATCCCCCCTAGATACTTTGCAGTTATGTTTTATAGCTTATTTTGAGTGCTCATATTTTATCAGAAAATTATAATTTTCCTCTAAATAGGAGTTTTTACAAGGCTTTTGAATTATGATGGCTGGCTTCATGTTTCAACTATAATTAAAACAGTGAAAAGAAATAGTGAAACCATACATCACACGCCGTCCTGCAGAGTGCTCAGCCCTCAATCAACCCACACACACACAGATACACACACACACCCTGCAGCCTCGGGGCGGCAGGCACTGCGATCAGCCATGGGGGCCCCAGTTTTGACCACTGGGCCGGAGTAGCTGGTTGTACAAACAGAATAGCCTGGAAAGACGGGATGAGGGGGCCTCATTCTTTGCATGCTTTCAGATTAGGCCTGACTATCTCTTCCTCCGAGAAGCCTTCCTGCCACTTAGGCCCCTATCCTTCTCTGGCCTTGCCTGATCTTCTCCCTTCATCACACACACTTTCCCATGGACGGTAGTGATATGTGTTGGTTAGTTCATGGGCTTACTGTCTGCTTCCCCGCTAGACCATCAACACCTTGAGGACCAAACCAATGCCTTCATTATTCAACCCTGGGGAGACAACTGCGTGCATATATTAGATAGTCCACAAATGCTTGCCGAATGAGAAAAATGAATGAATGAAAGAAAACACAGGAATAGCGTGACATTTCTTTCGGAAGCAGCTCAGTTGAGATATGCTTCTGACGGACTCTCTTTTTCCCTTCCCCTCTCCCTTCACACTCCCCCGCTTATATCCCCTACCTCCCCCCCACCCAGCACACACACCAAGGACTCAGACACAGGAGTCTGCCAACTCCCACCTGACCTGACCAATCCAACCGCACAAAACCCCCTGCCACCGAGCTCAGACGCGAAACTCCATCCCAGGAGAGACTGGCGCATCCCAGGAAGCCTGCCGTTTGGTCTTCAGAGAACGCTCACTCTGTAGGGAGACTGCAGAGCCCACAGAACTGCTGAATACAGTGACGACCGCATTGTCGCAGGGCAGAGCTGGGCTGTCAGAGCTAATCCACCTGCTGCCCGGGCCTTTGGCCATGAATCTTTCAGTCACTAACCCTAAGCCTTTATATTCTTCTTCTGCATCCTTGCAAAAGGAACCTCCTCATTTGTTGGTCACTGGACCTGTAACTAGAGTGTTTAGCGCGGACCTGTGTTGCCACCGAGGTGGCTCGGGCTCCCTTGTGCCCTAACCCTCTGCTTGTTGCTTTTCACCAGGCATCAGGTTTGGAGTCCAAACCGGTTTCTGACAGCATCCTGTTCTTACGTGACAAAAGATGGGAAGAGGTCAGAGGTGTCCTAACTTCTGCTTTCAGTCCTGAAAAGCTGAACGAGGTAAGACACAGGAAATGCAGACTCCCTTCCTCACAGAACAGGTTTCTTCTCTCCACACTGTGATGGAGAGCTGGTTCATGGGGCATCACTCGCCCATGTTGCACAACCAAACACCCCAGTGCCCTGGGGCCTTCAGACCTCCCCATTCTGCAAAACGCACAGGATATAGGAGTGTCTTCTGTCCTCCAGCTGAATCTATTGATTCAACAGGCATTTATAGAACCCCCCCAACCCCCCACTGTTTGTCCTGAGACTGCCCCAGGCACTTTGGGGGCACCCGGAAGAAAACTGGAGCAGGGCTCCTCCCAATTTCATATAGAATTGATCACCTGGTGGTCTTTGTTAAAATGCAGATTCTGATTCAGAAGGTCTGGGGTGGGGCCCAAGACTCTGCATTTCTAACGACCTCTCAGGGGGTGCGGATGCTTCTGAACAGCGAAGCATTCCTTACATAGTGAGGAACCAGAGAACGGCCTGAAACAAAGGTGAGCTCAAACCTGAGTCAAACCTGAAGCAGGAAAAAGATGGCCATGCATCATTGGCCAGGAGTCAAGGGGTGTTTCTGGAAGACCTCTAGGGACGCAGGCATGCCCTGGTTATCCTTCCTAGCCAAGTCAGAGGGAGGAGCGGCACCCCCAACACATTGCCAGCTCTTTAAGACCCTGGACTCCCTCCTTCCCCCAGCCAGTGACCTGCCCTTCCCTACCTATTTGTCCTTTCTCCTGGCCAAGATCGGTCACACCTGATTCTTACCAATGACCCCTCCATTGCTGATCTGGCTTTGACTTCTTCAACAACTAGGGAGTGAGCCCTTGAGCCCTTCTGATGTGAAGTGGAGGAGGGACTCCCTCAGTGGGAGTCCCAGGTTCATGGGCAACTCCAGGGTGGGTGACCTTCCAGAGACATTCACATCCAGTGGCTCCAAAATGCCTGGGCTTGGAGTAGCCTGTGTTCAGCTCAATAAATGAAAGCTACTCTGAGCTTAAACTCAAGACACTCGCCCATGTGGCTCAGTTTAATTCCTATGAACCCTTTGAAGTCCACCAGAAGAGGAAAGGGTCCCAACATCACAGTTAACCCCATCCAGTTAAACTCACTCAGAAACCAGTGGTCCTGCCCATCTTCAACCAGCTTTAGTTTGTGTTCCCACCACGGCCCCTGGTATCGGAGGCAGAGGGCCAGCTCAGCTCTCAGCCCAACACTCTCAGCTCTTACCGCGCCAGGCAGCACGCAAAGGGCCTCCTGTTTGCATGAATGCACATCCCTGTGAGGTAAATGTATTTTTATCCCCTGTTTTACAGATGAGGACACTGAGACACAGAGATTAAATTACAGGCCCCATGTCACACAGCTGGCAAGTGACAGGGCCAAGATTAGAATCCAGCTCCAGAATACTCTTAACCCCTCTGTCCGACTGCTTCTCTGACCTCCACGTGGTTCTGAAACTCCCTGGACTGTCCCGGGGGTTGCCTGGCGGGTGGGGGAAGGGAAGTGGAGCAAATGGGGCCCCTGTGGAAACCTGGGGAAGGGGAGAAGTCCGAAGGAACACACCTCTATTTTCTGCCCAAGTTTGGAACCAAATGAGGTATGCAAACAGGTTTCAGACATAGGGAATACAAATTTCTCCTTTCTTACCAGTACAGCTGTTTGAGAAACGTAGCTCCGCCATCTGGTCCCGAGAGCTTGCCAACCCTTCACCCAGAATGGGGAGATTGCAGCCTCCACCGCAGGAGGGCGGCGGAGAGTACACACCCCGATCGGATTGGATCTGGGTGGGGCCTGTCTGCGCATACTCAGAGCCCTCTTCCCAGGCCCCGGTCTGATAAGGCCTGTGGGAACTGGAGACAGGTGGGAAGTGTAGCTCGGAGGCAGTCTTCCTGGGCCACAGGTACACATTGGAGTCATCTGGGAAGCTTGGAAAACCATTGCTACCTGCGCCCCACATCTAGAGGTTCTGATGAAATTGGCTTGGTTTGGAGTGCAGCCTGGGGTGGAGGCTTTTGACAGCTTCCAGGTGATTCTATGTAAACCCTGAGCCGGGGACCCCCATCACTAGAAGTTCTCCGCAAGGAAGCACGGGAGGGAGCATCCTGCTGCCTTTCAGCTGCAGCAAGGAGCGCGGCCCCACTGGCAGCCACGTCATCCACTGAGTTTTCATGGGAGAATCTGTTGGAAGGGAGGGCTTGCTTCTTTAAAAAGCTGTAAAGCACTGTTTGGACAAGTGGACAAGTTGAAGGGAGGACACCTTCATTACAACTAGGCCCTAAAATGTTGTGTTACCCAAAAGAAGGGGGCGTGGCTTCAGTCGCCCAAACACGGTCTGTCCTGTTTCTTTACGCCTGTGTAAGCACTTTAGATGCAGAAAGAATCTCGCTTGTTTAAAAAAAAAACTGATGGGAACAAATGTAAGAAAGGAAAAAAGTTTTCTTGACAGCCTTGAGCTTTGTTTCTTTTGGGGAAAAAATGGAGCTTATCACAGTCTAGATTTCCTTAGCACCTTACAGGGTATATTCCAGAAACTGATACAATGCTGTTTCCCAAAGAAATCTAGTGCTTGCTTTGGGGTTCCAAAGTATTCCCTTTGTCTGGTTCAGAAATTGAATTCTTAGTGTCTGAATTCGTTGCAGAAAATAAAATTCCTCGAAGTGGTTCACAGCACTAGGAGAGGGTGTGGTCATGAATAGAAGGGGGGAGGGGAAGAAATTTCATCCATTCCCTGGGTTTTGCTTCCTCCCTATACCATTGTTTAATATATGCTACCAGTGACCTTGAAACTCCATTGAAAGTCATCTTTCTACTAAATATAGTTCCGTTTAGTTTCTTGGGTTTCCGTTGGAAAGGATACCATGCC
>PVJI01021337.1:0-27276 GCA_004026765.1 Micronycteris hirsuta
CAACATTTCATACAATAAAGGCTGGGTGGTGATGAACTTCTTGAACTTGACCTTATCTGAGAAGCACTTTATCTGCCCTTCCATTCTAAATGAAATCTTTGCTGGATAGAGTATTCTTGGATGTAGGTCCTTGCCTTTCATGACTTGGAACACCTCTGTCCAGCCCCTTCTTGCCTGCAAGGTCTCCTTTGAGAAATCATCTGACAGTCTTATGGGGATTCCTTTGTAGGTAACTGTCTTCTTTCCTCTCGATGCTCCCAGGATCCTTTCCTTATTCAGGTGGTATTTTTAGCAGCTTCTTAAAAGTATATTTTATTGATTATGCTATTACAATTTTCCCATTTTTTTCTACCCTTTATCCACCCTCTGCCCTGTATCACCCCCCACCTTCCAGCATTCCTCCCTTAGTTCATGTTCATGGGCGTACATGTAAGTTCTTTGGCTTCTCTATTTCCTATACTATTCTAAACCTCCACCTGTCTATTTAATGCCTACCGATTATGCTTCTTATTCCCTATACCTTTCCCCTCCATTCTTCTCCTCCCCCATCCCCACTGAAAACCCTTCTTGTGATCTCCATCTCTTTGATTCTGTTCTAGTTGTTTGCTTAGTTTGTTTTAGTTTTTTTAGGTTTAGTTTTTGATAGTTATGAGTTTGTTGTCATTTTAGTATTCATAGTTTTTGATCTTCTATTCTTAGATAAGTCCCTTTAACATTTCATATAATAATGACTTAGTAATGATGAACTCCTTTAACTTGACCTTATCTGGGAAGCACTTTATCTGCCCTCCCATTCTAAATGATAGCTTTGCTGGATATAGTATTCAGCAAATACTATACAAATACTTGGATGTAGGTCCTTGCCATTCATGACTTCAAATACTTCTTTCCAGCTCCTTCTTGCCTGCAAGGTTTCTTTTGAGAAATCAGCTGATAGCCTTATTGGCACGCCTTTGTAGGTAACTCTCTCCTTTTCTCTTGCTGCTTTTAAGATTGTCTATCTTTAATCTTGGGTAACTTAATGATGATGTGCCTTGGTGTGTTCCCCCTAGGGTCCAATTTCTTTGAGACACTCTAAGCTTCCTGGACTTCCTGGAAGTCTATTTCCTTCACCAGATTGGGAAAGTTTTCCTTCATTATTTTTTTAAATAAGTTTTCAATTTCTTGCTATTGTTCTTCTCCTTCTGGCACCCCTATGATTTGGTTGTTAGAGCATTTAAAGTTGTCCCAGAGGTTTCTAAGCCTCTCCTCCTTTTTTTGAATTCTTGTTTTTTTTTTTCATTCTCTTCCAGTTGGATATTTATTTCTTCTTTTTGTTCCAAATTGTTGATTTGAGTCATGGTTTCTTTCCCTTCACTGTTGGTTCTCTGTATATTTTGCTTTATTTCACTTTGGGTAGCCTTCATTTGTTACTTCATTTTGTGACCAAGCTCAATCTGTTCTGTGAGCATCCTGATTACCAGTGTTTTGAACTCTGCATCAGATAGATTGTCTATCTCCTTGTTGCTTAGCTCTTTTTCTGGAGTTTTGACCTGTTCTTTCATGTGGGCCATATTTCTTTGTCTTGGTGCACCTGTTATGTTGTAAGGCGATGGAGCCTTAAGTATTTTCGAGGGAGGGGCGACCCTTTTTGCTGTGTTGTGGTGCTGTATGTGGGGGAGGGGTCAGAGAGGGAACAATGCTGCTCACTTGCTCTGCTCTAGCCCTACTTTCCCATGAACTCCCCTGTGAGACTGGGAGTTTCTCCTGCCGTGGTAACACCTGTAGTAGTTTACAGCTAGCTTTGAGTCTTCAGTTTCCTGTTCAGCCAGCCCCGCCTTGTCCCTGTGGTCCGCTGCCTTGCCATGCATCCTCTCCTCTCAGCTGCTCATCTTCGCCCTTCCTACCAGTCTGGGTCAATGTTTCTTTACCTCCTTGATTGTCAGAGTTCCATGCAGTTTGATTTTCTGGCAGTTCTGGTTGTTTATTGGTTTTGAATTCGTTGTTATCTTTCTTTTGGTTGTGTGAGGAAGCAAAGCATTTCTACCTCCACCTCCATCTTGGCCAGAACTAGCAGCTTTAAAATGCATTTATTAGCAATACTTTGATTCCAATTAAAATGTCTTCACATTTGGTAAAAGTGGCATGTCCCATGTCATCAGCATTAAGGTCCATTACTTAGACCACATATCTTTTTGAAAGCCGGTTCTGACACTTACGGAGATCTATCAGACTGCAGGGAAGCTTCTTTCCTGGGAAATCATCTCTACTTCAAACATGGACCAATATTTTTCTATCTCTATCTTTTTAAAAAATTATTTCCCATACCTGGCTCATTGCTGGGCCCAGAGTTTAGAAAAAACTTCTGGCTTGATGTATTGGGATGGATCATTGATGGTTTCCTGTTAATGTCAATCTTATAGGTGTTTGTACATAATCATTCTAGAATATATAATTTGCAAGGGCTGAAGAAAAGATTGTAGTTTTAGTTCTTGTGTTAAAAAGATGGTTATTTACAATAGGTAAAACTAATTCAGTACTGAATAAGTAATGTTGTAGGCCACAAAATATTAAACTATTATCTTGAATTTAAAGTTGAAAATTCCTTTTATTTTATTTTTCTCAATATGTAACATGTGCCTTTTAAGCCTATGTTGCAGCCCTTTAATTACTTATAAAATTATCTAGAATATTTAATGAGGTTAGAATGATTTTAGCTTCCAACTACTTGAGAAAATGAAGAGCTTGGTCATTTCAGGCCTAACTAAATGTAACATACTTATTCCAGTTATTTTGTTGGTCAACTTAAATTAAATATTCATTGAGCTTAAAATGAGACACTAAGACTATGAAATATTTACATGCTGTGATGAGAGTGTGAACTACAGACTGAGTCCCAGTTAATACCCATAGAAATTTATAAAACACTTTCTAGATTCATGATTCAATACAAGTCAATACCTGTTAATAATTTTTTTAAAAAATGAGACATTTTTAACTCATTGCCAGTTTTTCCAATAGCTTTTAATCATAGCAATACATCTAGTGTTACATTCGCAAACCATACAAAGTAGAAATAAAGGCAGTTCCTTGGACAGTGTATCAAAATTAATATTTTTACATGCTCTTAGTGTCCATCCAGATCCACATTAAAAGTGAGGTACCCATCCCCCTCAACTGAAGCAAGTACTTTGGCAAACAATTCATATTTGCAATCTCCTATGAACTGTTCCTCTTAGCCGATGGGCATTGCATTACCCAGAGAAGCTGGGAGGTAACACTGGCCCCTTTACCACAAGAGGGGGCTGCAAATGGTTGATTGATTTGTCAAGGGTAAAAATCTAAGCTTATTCAAGGTGAGCACCTCTTTATTCTGATATAGGCTCATAGGCCTTGTGCATCTGGCCATCGCAAAACTTCACATGGGAATGCATCCTTGCTTTGCTAATTCTCTTCCCTTGACTGCTCCCCTCATTCCCTTCTAGGTTTCTCCTATGAGTATGTCTGTAACAAAGCACATGCACCTAAATCCCTGTTTCAGATTCTGCTTCTGGGGAGCTTAGCCTAAGAAATTATTCTGTTTTATTCCATAATTCTACAAGTGACCATCAAAATGCTGTGCTCAGGTTGACCATAAAATTACAAGCAGAGAAGAGGCTATTTGCAGTCAAGAAAAAGAGCCAGTCTTTATTATCCTATATGGCTCCCATGGTGGACATTTCTAGCAGTTTATCTTTTATTCTCCCACCCCACCCTCTTCATTCTCATGGAGAGAACACCGGTTTTATTCAGGCTGGAGATATAAGCACTTAAAAGTGTTCACCTCCACAGGCTCCTTGCAGCTAGAACCAGCCATGTTACTCAATACTGGCCAATGATATATGAGTTAAGGTTTATTAGGTATGGCTCCCAGGGAAGTTATTTATTTTTTTAAATTAAAAGAGTCAGACTCAGCTGGTATGTTTTCCTGCCCTTTGTCCTACCTTTGTGTTTCTGTCTGGAACTAGGGCATAATTCCTTAGGGAACAGCAGCCACCTTGTGAGTGCTGCAGATGTAAAGAGGATCTAGGGCCCTACTGCCATCATAGACCCACCATTTTCAGGCCACCCAGGCTCTCTCTCTCTCTCTCTGCACTCCTTGTTATATGAGAAAAATCAGTATCTATTTCAGAGATTCTTTACCCAGGGAGGCCTTTGAAATGTGTGGAGTTGTTTTGGGTTGTCACAATGACTGGAAGTAGTACTGGACTAAGTGAGGTAAGTGAGGCACTTGTCTTGGGTGCAAAATTTAAGGGGTGCCTTAAAACTTAGTAATCAAACTAGATAATAGTTTATTTTAATGAAATATATTAAAAATCAAAATTAATGCAAAAACTTCATGATGAACAAAATGTCGACACTTTAAATAAAGACAGGATCAGTAACTGCTATGCTTAGCTATACTGGAGGCTGAGACAAAAGGAAATTAAGTAATACTGATTCCATCTTTATTTAACACTTGGCATCATGGATTTTTTTGCATTAATTTTGATGTTTTAAATCACGTTGCCCTAGGGCCAGCCCTGATTATGAGGTGCTGTTACTATTGAGTAGCTGGGGGCCAACCATAATTTTACACTCTAAAATGTGGAAAGGGCAACTGTACACTGGAGAGAATATTCTACCTAAAATGCCAGTACTGCTCCCATTGAGAAACACAGTTCTACTTGCTTAAAACTCCTGGCATTGGGAGGATTTATGCAAACAGCAAAACATAATTTTGCCTGATAATACACCCACTTCCAAAGACTAGTTGTTTCATTGAATTCATTTAAATATAAACAAGCACCTACTTACTCACACCATTTAGTTGCAGTAATCACCCCAGCACCTCCATAAGGAAGAATAAAACCTGGATGATTGTTCCTTGTTCTATAAGTGAGGAATCATTTATAAGAAGTGGGGCAGGGGCTAGGGTTCTGAAGTTGCACGTTGAAGGCACTGGAACTACCATGTAATGTTAACTTTAAAAATATAATAGCCAGTTATTTTACCAGTAAAAGTGAGTTTATTCAGGAATAAGAGAATTGCATTTTGAGACATGTGAACTATGACAAACTGTACACAAGTACAGAGCACAAAGGAGGGGTATGTTACTTTATAGAGAAAAGGAAAGAAGTTGGGAGGGGAGGTTATAAGCAAAAGTCCATTGAAGGAGAGTGAGAGTTCATGGTGGTGATATCTTCTCATTGGCTGAGTTGTGGCATTTCTCACTGGCTCTATTGTTGCTGGGCAAAGAGAAAGTCTTCCTTCTTCCTGCTGGAGTAGTGAAGTAAGTCTCTTCCTGTTGTGGAGTACAAAGTGTGTTTTTTCCTGCTGGAGTCTGCAGAGGGCAGTGGGTGGCAGTGTGTGAGAGTTCTCCCTTCAGGGATTTCCAATTCTGATAATTTTTGTAATTTTTAAAATATTTTATTCATATTCTATTACAATTATCCCCATTTCCCCCCTCCCCTTTGCCCTCCTCTGCCCATCCCATCCCTGACTCTCACAATCACTTCCCACCCCATTGTCCATGTCCATTGGTCATTCATACATATTCTTTGACTGGCACCTTCTTTCCACCCTTAGCCCCCTTTCCCCACCCCTCTGGTTGTTGTCAGTTTGTTCCTTGTTTCCATGCCTTGTTTCTATTTTGCTCGTTTGTTTTGTTCAGTAGGTTATTCTGATGCTGATAATTTTAGATGAGGGTTTCTTTATTCATTTTTATATAAATAACTAAATGTGATTGTGGCTTAGTCACTTTACCTCTCTAACCCTTATTTTATGACTGTTGTGTGGGGTTTGGCTAGCTGATCTCTAATGATGTTTTACCATTAGCAACAGATCCCTAAGACTTTAGTCTTACTTTATAACATTTAGTCTATGACTAAAAGCAAATTTAGCTTGTTCATCATAGAACTGAACCTAGACCCTGGATCTCTTGGCCTGAGGCTCTTTCTAATTACACTAGGCACCTATTGCTTCATTATTAATTTAAATTTGGCATTTAGTAGTTTATGATATACTGTTGTTGCTATTGTATATGATCTGTCATTAGCTTCTATCATAAAAAGTCAAACTAGTTAGAAATTTTCAAATGACTGAATTTTTTTATGTGACTTTTATTTAAATGTTAAGTAGCATTTACACTGACTCTACAATTATACTCTCATTTCTTTTAATTTGTCAATGGCTCCTATTTAGTCTAATTTGTTTCCTAGTGTGCAAATGATCCTATTATAGTAAGTGGCAGGATAAAGGTTGATCCTATGGGGTATGCATACATTTAAAATGTTATTTTATTTTTTTCATCTATTGTGGATATAATAATTATAATAAAACCTACTGACCACAGAATTAGAATTTTAATAACTTTGCATTCATCAGCATTGGATTTGTGGTGAGCTGAATATTTATGTAGCACTATGTGAATCTTTATGCTTTGAACAATATAAAATATATTTTTAAAATATAAATTGAATTTTTTTAATTGAACAAGTTGGTTTATTACTCATGCAGTGAGGGAAACCCCACACATTTAGTAACTACAGAATGTCTAAGTGAGCATGTGTTAGAAAAGACTTACTGTAGGATTTGGGTTTGTGTTAGGTAGTTTTGGGGAGGGCTTAAGGAAGTGGGGCCTTTCTCTGGATTGGTTGCTATTAAGAAGCAGGGATGCTTCTCTGATTGTATATCAATAAATTTAACTTATAGTGAGAGTAGACTAGAGTGATGCCACAGCTATAAGTGTGAGAGAAGCAGCTATCACTCCTGTGAGCTAGAGGGGGATATTTGACATTTTGCGGCTTATACAATTTTCATGTTCTCTCTGTGTTAAGACATGGTTATGGCGTAGTCTTATTTTTGTGTTTATCTGTTGTGGTCTCAGACTGGCCTTGTCTGAGATTGATGTTCTATGAAAATGTTCGTATTTAACAAGAGAACACAAAGGCTTTGCTGTGGCTGACAACCCAGTTTGTAGCAACACCAAAGCCAGATGATAGTACAGAGCTGGCTCTGGAATTTCAGGGGCTGCTTTTCTATTTCTCACACAACACCAGCAAAATGTTTAATTTTCCTACTGGGGCATGGGGTGAAGGAGAAATAAAATACATTAGAATTTTATATAACTACCAAAGAAAAATACATAAACATGGATTCTTGAAGCTTGGCCTACACCCAATTAGGAAAGTTATAAAATATAATCAGAGTATATAAAATACAATTAAAATTTTAAAAAATAACTGGAAGATGAGTCATATACTGTACCTTTAAATCATACCCAAAATTTCAAATGAAATTTTTTCCATAAGTTTATGTAATTTTCAGATTATCTGAATCCTATTAGAATCACTTAATAAAAGACACCAAGAGGAGCAAGACAGACTGCACAACCCAGGGTTCCAGTGTGGGGAAATTAAGGTTCAAAATCTCTGGCTGTAAAAACTTATGGGGTTGTGGCAGCAGGATAAACTCCCAGTCTCACAGGAGAGTCCATTGGAGGCACCCATGGGGTCCTAGAACATACACAAACCCACCCACCCAGGAATCAGCACCAGAAAGGCACAATTTGCTTGTGGGTAGTGGGGGAAGTGACTGAAAGTGGGGTAAGAGCCTAGCAAGTGGTATTGTTACCTCTCTAGCCCTTCCCCACATGCAGTGCCACAGCACAGCAAAGTGGGTTGCCCTACCCTGACAAATACTTAAGGCTCCACCCTTATAATGTAACAGATGCACTGAGACAAAGAAATATGGCCCAAATGAAAGAACAGAGTGAAACTCCAGAAAAAGAACTAAGCGATGAGGAGACAGCCAACCTATCAGATGCAGAATTCAAACCATTGGTAATCAGGGTGCTCACAGAAATTATTGAATATGGTCACAAAATAGAGGAAGAAGTGATAGCTATACAAAGTGAAATAAAGCAAAATATACAGGGTACCAAAAGTGAAGGGAAGGAAACCTGGACTCAAATTAATAATTTGGAACAGAAGAAAGGAATAAATATCTAGCCAGAACAGAATTAAGAAAGAAGAATTCAAGACAATGAGGAGAGGCTTAGGAACCTCTGGGACTGCTTTAAACATTCCAGCATCTGAATCATTGAAGTCAGAAGGAGAAGAGGAAGAGCAAGAAATTGAAAACTTATCTGAAAAAATAATGAAGGAAAACTTCCCCAATCTGGTGAAGGAAATAGACATGCAAGTCCAGGAAGCTCAGAGAGTCCCAAAGAAGTTGGACCCAAGGAGGAACACACCAAGACACATCATAATTAAATTGCCTGAGATTAGAAGATAAGGAGAGAATCTTAAAGCAGCAAGAGAAAAGGAGACAGTTACCTATAAAGGACTTCCCATAAGGCTACCAGCTGATTTCTAAAGAGAAACCTTATAGGCAAGAAGGGGCTGGAAAGAAGTATTCCATGTCATGAAAGGCAAGGACCTACATCCAAGATGACTCTCTTCTGCAAAGCTATCATTTACAATGGAAGGGCAGATAAATTGCTTCCCAGATAAGGTAGAGTTAAAGGAGTTCATCATCACCACACCCTTATTATATGAAATGTTAAAGGGACTTATCTAAAGAAGATCAAAACTATAAACAGTAAAATAACAACAAACTCACAACTATCAACCACTGAACTTAAAAGCAAAAAGAAAAACAAACTAAGCAAACAACTAGAACAGGAACAGAATTACAGAAATGGAGATCACATGGAAGGTTATCAGCAGGGAGGGGGAGGGGAAGAATGGGGGAAAAGGTACAGGGAATAAGCAAAATTGGTAGGTACAAAATAGACAGGGGTAAGTTACAAATAGTATAGGAAATGGAGAAGCCAAAGAACTTATATGTATGACCCATGGGCATGAGCTAAGTGATGGTGGGGGAAATGTTGGCAGGAGGGGGGTGGAAGGTGGAGGGGGTAAAGGGGAAAAAAAAATGGGACAACTGTAATAGCATAATCAATAAAATATACCTAAGGAAAGGGTGCCAAGATGTATAATTGTAACACAATGTAATTGCAATGTATTGCAGTTTAAATCCCATGTTTTACATCACAACTACATAAATCTTCAGCTACTTAGTTCTGAGGAAATCAAAAGACTTGCCTGAAATCAAACATGTCATGCCTCAAATTTCAAACTATGCATTCTGCATTTATCACTGAGTAAAACACAAAATTATATTATTTAAATTTATGTTAAAGTTTCCAATTTCATCATACAATATATGTTTTTTTTAAATAATACTTTGAAATTTAAAAGGCATTTAATAAAAAATCCCCAAATTCAGAATAAGTGTTTTTGGAATAAAAAGAATGAGATTCACAAATTAATCTCTTATTAATGAAGATAGAGTTTTCCTTTCCCTCTTTCCTAAAACCTAGAGTTTAGTTATTAGGCAAAATTTAAAGACCCTGTCCACAAGCCTAACATTAGTCCAAAGTTAAAATTGTCTTTTTGAGCTTAAACTTGAATAGATACCACTACATCCAGACTAGAATGGATATAATTTTAAAAGACTGACAAATGCTAAGTGTTGGCAAAGATGTGGAGGTCTGGAATTTTCATACATTTTTGGTAGGAATGTAAAATGATACTGCTATTTTGGAAGGCAGTTTGGCAGTTTCTTAAATAGTTAAATATATAATATTTACCACATGACTCAGTAATTCCATTCCTATCTATTTTCTAAGAGAAATTAAAATATATGTTCACATAAAAACTTCATAGCATTCACAGTAGTGCAAAACAGGGAAAAACCTAAGTGACCATGAAGTGATAAATGGATAAAGAAAATGTGGGATAGCCATGTAATGGAAATTATTCAGCATTGAAAAGAAACTATGATATAGATTACAACATGGACGAACCTCAAAAACATACTGAATGAAAGAAAACAGGCAAAGAAGACTTTATATTGTATGACTCCATCTATCTGAAGTCCTAGAAAAAGCAAATACATCAGAGAAAGCAGATTAGTAGTTGCCTGGGGCTAGCAGTGAGATAGGGAACTTTTAGGGGGTGGTGGAAATGTTCTAAACTGGATTGTGTTAGTGGCTCCACAACTGTATAAATTAATGAAAAGTTGAACTGTATACTTATAAGAGGTAAATGTTATGTTATATAAATTATAATTTAATATATTATAATAGTTTGTTAAGACTGCCTAGTTTGCTAGTTCTGTGGGTGCCTTACACCACAGAAATGTATTTTCTCACAGTTCTAGAGGTTGGAAGTCCAAGATCAAGGCGCTGGCAGAGTTCATTTCTCTTAAGGCCTCTCTCCTTGGCCTGTAGATGGCTCTCGTCTTGCTGCCTCTTCACATGGTTGTCCTCTTTGCACACTGATTATTTTTTTGGACATACAATCTTTATCTGTAACATTTTAATTCACAAATTAGGAACTAATAGTTGTTATTTGATTTACTGACTTATAGTTTAGACTGGTTTATATTTTTTTCTGAATTTTTAACCCACAGAATAATGTTTATGTACTTTCCCCCTTTAAATTCAGACCACCTGCAAGTTTATTGGAAACATTTAAAAATTATTTGCCTCCTTCAATTTTGTATTTGCAGGATACTGCTCTATAGTAAGATCATTCTTTTGATGGTGGATGATAGTACAAATACTGAAAATATAATCTGTGTACTTTTTAAAAAATGTTTTTGAAATAATTTAGACTTTTAAGAAATTACAAAAATGGTCTAAGGCAGTTCCTGTATACTCTTTTCCTAGCTCTCCCCAATGATAATGTAGTATGTAACCATAGTACATTATCAAAGCCAGAGAATTGACAATGGTACAATTCTAAACTTGAAGACCTTATTTGAATTTCACTAGTTTTTACATGCACTCATTTTCTCCTCAGTTTATAGTTCTATGAAAATTTATCAGATATATAGATTTGTTTTAACAACTACCACAATCAGGATACAGAATAACTATTTCTTTAGGATTTTATTGAGTTTTTATTTTAATCAACTTTATTGAGGTAAACCTTATTTTAATTTTTCAAATCAACTTTATAGAGGTTATTTATACACGATTAAATGTGGCCATTTTAAACATACAGTTCCATGAGTTTTGACAAATATATGCACCACCACCCCAGACAACATATATGCTATCTCGACCACCTCAGAAAGTTCCCTCATGCCCCCTTTCATTCACCTCTCTGCCATTGCTCTGACTTTCATTACCACAGATTAGTTTTGCCTGTTTTGAACTTCATATAAATGCAGTCTTACAGTCTGTCTTCTCTGGTGTCTAGCTCACTGTTTGGGATTTAATATTTGAGGCATAGCTTTGATAACAAGTCTGTATATAAGCAAAGTGCAGCCAATTCATGTAATAATACACTATGGCAGATTTCTGGCTATTTGCATAATCATTTTTCATCCTCTGGATTCATATCCCTTTATTTTTAAACATGTTGGTTTTATTTCTTCAAATAAAGTACTCTTCTAACCACCTTCATATGTTTTTAAACATCTAAAGATGTTAGAATTGTTTATATTCTTCTACTTATTTTATTTATGTTCTTCCATTTAAATACTTGCTTTGACTATGAAATTCATTGTGCTGTTTAGTGTGGTAATAGTTCTTTTAATAAAGAGGATTCTCCAGGGATACATGTGATTATCATAAACCTTTTATCAGAGATATATAATTTAGGGAGCATGGTTATTTTTTCTAGGATATTAGAAATGGGAAATGGCAGGGAGGGCATGAATGCCACATTATCAAAGGGAGGCAGAAGTACTTATCTCCATTCTTTTTTCAAATTCGTCCACCCTCCCCATCCCCTACCACTGGTCTCTCAACTTCTTTATTCCCTCCCCCTTCTGTTCTTTTGACCTTTTCTCTATTTCTTTTTCTCTTTTATTGTACTTCATCTGTCTCTTAAGCCTCAGTCTCTTTACTTTCCATACTTTGCCTTTCTCTGTTTCAGTTATGGCAATTGCTGACTTTAGTTCTTAGGAGAGTATAACCATCATCATCATCATCATCATCATCATCATTATCATCATCACTGTTATTATTGACAGGATCTTTTCCTTCCATTTGTTCCTAGGGTTGGACCCAGGGTTCATGTCTCCCCAAATGGAGCATTGAAATGAACTATGTGTACAGTGGTTGGCTTATCCCTTCAGAACATTGTCCTCCTACAACACCCTCCTCATGGGAGGCTCTTTGGTATGGTAGAGAGAGCAAGCCTTTTCAGTCAGACAGATAGGCCCAGAACCTGGATTTGCTATTGATTACCCGTTTCATCTTGGCTATGTTTTCAACCTCTTTGGTCTCAATTCCATCATCTGTAAAGTAAGAATACTAACCCCAACTTATAGCTGTTATGAGCATCAGATGGACAATGCATGTCAGGTGTCCAGCTCATAGTGGGTAGTCATGAAGAATTAACTCTCCTCCTTTTCCTAAGAATTGGCTTTTTTTTTTTTTACAATACATGGGGTAGGGAGAGTGCTGTTCCTATGGGAAATGAAGCATGAATTGGGACTATTCCAGTCATCGCCTGTGCTGCATGCTTCTTGCATTTTTCTTTGGCATGAATTTTGGCTTGTTCCAGAAGAATAATTATGGAGATGCTGGCATTGAGAAGGGTGAGTTCTAAAAAACAACCATTAAGCTATTACTGATGCATTGCTTTTCCCAGTTGTTTCATAGTGTTTCATTTATGCTGTGGATATTAGGGTAGTTTAAAAAGTCCTCTATTATTTAAATACGATATTTTGTCATGTTTCTTCTATTTTAGCAAATTCACTTATTGGTATTTTAGGAGGAAAGGTGATAAATAACTACCTTTACTATTATTTTATTTTTAATCATTTGGAACTAATAGCAGTCAGTAATAGACTACTACAGTTGTGTTTACTTCTGATTATTCTGAACTTATTCTCAAAGATTTTATACCATCATCATCTAGGTTCTAGAAACTCCATGTAGGCCCTTTTTTGGGTTTGGAGTTTTTAAATTACATTTATTGGGGTGACATTGATGAATAAAGTTTGAAGTGTCCATTTCTATTATACATGATCTGTATATTGCTTTGTGTGCCCATCACCAAAGTCAAATCATCTTCCGTCAACACGTTTTTTGCCATAATTTCTTTATTTTTTCCTTTTAATTTTATTGTGCACTGGTTTTAGGTATGCAGCTTAGTGGCCATTTTATGTTTAATAACATTTTTATTTCCGCTACAGTCTACTCTGTTATTTCCCTCCTTTTTATCTTAAAATATGAAATCTGTTTTGAGTGTTTTTTATTCTACCGCTCTCTGGTTCTACTTGTTGCCTTTTTTCTCTAGCATTTCAGGGCATTTATTTTTGCATTTGTGTTTGGGTATCAAAAATAAAACTATTTTAAATTCTGTCTAGTTAGCTTTTACTGTTAGCTTTATTAATTGAAGTTTTGGTTTTCACTGATATGTAGTAAGAATAATATTATTCATATATATTCCCAGCTTTCTCCCTTTACCCATGCCCTACTTGCTGAACAAAAAATTGTCTTCGCTCCATCTATATCCTCCCCATCCTCTGAATTTTTCATTCAGATTTTTAGGCTCTGGGGGATGTAGGAAAGGGAGAAAGGCTGGGAAGAGGTGGAGGAAGGAGGGAGAGAGGGAGAGAGGAGGGAGAAACCATAGACTGAGCTGATGGTGAGGAAAAGTGGGACTTGAGAGAATCAAAAAAGGGGAAAGGCATTGCGGGAGTGTAGATGTAGAGCATAAATTGGATCACCTTTATAGTTTCTTCAGAGGTCTAAGACAAGATAGACTTTTTAATCGGCATTGAATTGCATGGCCTTTTCTTTTAATATACTAGCATGTTGAGACTGGTTCACATTTGCTTATTATTTAAGTTACATCTAAATGTCAACTCACTAAATTGTATATTTTTGCTTATGTTTAAACAAATAAGAGAACCACCATTACCCTCTCTCTGTCACTGATCAGTTGACCTAAGTCCTCTCTCAACTCTGAAATCTCCCTTTCGTAATCAGTCTCCTTTTCAAGGCTGCTGCTGCTATCCTAGTTCATATCTTTCACTTAGAGAGTAGCCACTTCAGTGGCATCCCTTCCTTAAATCTGATTCTCTTTCTCGACTATCCACTCTATTACAGAGTTAATGTCCTAAAATGTTTAGAGTCCTTTGACTTAATTTTGCATGGCCCAGGGATCACCTATCTTTTGGCTCTTGAACCTTGCTAATCTTATTTCCTCTGCTCTCCCTTCCTCACTCAGCCCTCAGCACACAGAATGACTTACAGGACCCCATGTACCATGCTGCTGTAACTTTGTTCATGCTATTTTCTCTGCATAGAATGGCCTTCCCCACTGTGTGCAGTTGTTTCTCCATCTCTCAGTCCTTAAGAGACATTTCACAACTCAACACCCCTCTGATGTTCCAGGTGATTTATTACCACTTCCCCCTCCTACTGAGCATTTTCAAACCGATGTTAGGATAGCCTTGTTACTTATCTCTGCATCCTCCACTGAGCTGGAATAATGTGTTGAGGATTTTGTGGAAGTTCAGTGGTTAACTTGTGGCCTCTGAAGTTAGGCAGCTTGAGTTCTAATCCCAGCTGTCCTATTCTCTTACCTTGAGACTTTGGGCAGATTACCTAATCATCTAAACTTTGGCTTCTGTAAAACAAGTATCACAATATTACTACTTTATAGATGTGTTATAAGGAGTGAATGATATAAAGTGTAAAAGCACTTAACACATTTCCTGACCCATTAAAACTACTTAACTAGTGTTAGCCATTTTCATTAATCTTTGAATTCTCAGAGCCTAGCACAGAGCCTGACATCTAGCAAGTGCTCAGCAACGTATCCTGAGTGATCTCACCTATAAGAGGAACCTAATGAAAAAATAAACTAACATGCAAAATAGAACCAGAAGCATGGAAACATGGAACAGACTGACAGTAACCAAAGAGGAGTGGGGAAGGGGATAATGGTGGAAAGAAGGGGAAGGGACTAATCAAATAATTTGTATGAATAACCCATGGACATGCACAACAGTGTAGGGATTGACTGTGGGAGCGGGGAGTGGGCTGGGGAGGAGGGCAAAGGGGGTAAAATTGGGACAACTGTAATAGAATAACAATAAAAAATTATATACTATTGAGTCTTTCCAAATGGCTTTTAGCTTTATTTCCAATGCATTATAATTATTTGGAGGTACCATACCCTGCTTTTATAAAATTATATTTTATGATTATGCTATTACAGTTGTCCCAATTTTCCCCCTTTTCTCCTTTCCACCCAGGATTCCCCACTCCCTTGGGCAATCCCCACACCATTGTTCATGTCCATAGGTCATGTATATAGATTCCTTGGCTACCCCATTTCCTATACTGTACTTTACATCCGCATGGCTATTCTGTAACTACCTATTTGTACTTCTTAATCCCCTCACCTCTTCACCCATTTCCCCTCTAATCTGGCAACCATCAAAATGCTGTCTGTATCCATGATTCTGTCTCTCTTCTTCTTGTTTGCTTAGTTTGTTTCTTAGATTCAATTGTTTACAGATATGTATTTATTGCCATTTTATTATTCATGGTTTTGACATTCTTCTTTTTCTTAAATAAGTCCCTTTAACATTTCATATAATAATGATTTGATAATGATGAACTCCTTTAGTTTTTTCTTGTCTGGGAAGCTCTTTGTCTGCCCTTCAATTCTTGATGATAGCTTTGCTGGATAGAGCAACCTTGGCTGTAGGTCCCTGCTTTTTATGACTTTGAATATTTCTTGCCAATCCCTTCTAGCCTTGCAAAGTTCCTTTTGAGAAATCAGCTGACAGTCTTATAGGAACTCCCCTGTAGGTAATTAACTTCTTTTCTCTTGGTGCTTTTAAGATTCTCTCTTTATCTTTAATCTCTGGCATTTAATTATGATGTGTCTTAGAGTGGGCCTTTTTACATCCATCTTGCTTGGGACTTTCTGTACTTCCTGGACTTGCATGTATATTTCTCTCACCAGATTAGGGAAATTTTCTTTCATATTATTTTCAAATAGATTTCCAATTTCTTGCTCTTTTTCTTCTCCTTCTGGCACCCCTAAGATGTGAATATTGGAATGCTTTAAGTTGTCCCAGAGGCTGCTTACACTGTCCTGGGTTTTTTGTTTTTGTTTTTTGTTTTTGTATTCTTTTTTCATCTTGTTGTTCTGGTCAGTTGATTTTGCTTCCTTATGTTTCAAATCATTGATTTGATTCTCAGCTTCATCCACTCCACTGCTGTTTCCCTATAAATTGCTCTTTATTTCAACTAGTTTCTCCTTCATTTCTGACTGGATCTTTTTAATGCTGTTGAGGTCCTCACTAAGTTCCTTGAGCATCCATAACTTATAACTAGTGTTTTGAACTTTGCACCTGATAGATTGCTTATCTCCATTTTGTTTAGTTCTTTTTCTGGAACTTTGATCTGTTCTTTCGTTTGGACTGTGTTTCTTTGTCTCCTCATTTTGGAAGTCTCCCAATGTTTGTTTCTATGTGTTAGGTAGAGCTGCTTTGACTCTGTGTCTTGGTAGTGTGGCCTAATTTTGTAGGTGTTCTTTAGAGTTCAGTGTCACTGCCTCCACTACCACCCAACCTGGGTACTTGAGGTGTGCCCTTCATGTGGACTAAGTACACTCTCCCCTTGTAGTTTAGCCTTGGTTGCTATTGGAAGGTCAATGGGAGGGATTTACCCAGGCCAGTCAGCTGCAAAGGCTAGCTGTGACCACTGACAACCAACTTCTGCCCTCTGTGGAGGATAAGCTGTGCATGGGCAGGGTGGTGGTGCTCCAACATGGTCTGTAGCTGTCCACTAGGTGCACAGGTTCTGGTGTTTCCTGGGTGGTGCAGACCAAGATCAGCTACCACCTGTTTTTTGCCCGGGGCCACCCTGCCTAAACTATAAAGCAATCTGAGGTGGTTGTTACTTGTGCTGGGCTTGGAGATTCCCAGCTGAAGCCAAGCTGTGAATATAGGCTGGCTGCTGCTAGTGCTTGGCCTGGGGCCATTTAGCAAGATGTATGGGGGCATAGGGCTAGCTGAAGCTGGCTATTGCTTGTTTGAGAGGATTTAAGAAGTTGTGAGGCATGAGCTAAGACTTGCCATTCATATGGAAAAGCAGCTTGGGTGAGAGTTGGGTCGCATGGAGCCTCTGGTGGTCTCCAGGGTGGGGCAAACAGTGTTAGCGGGTTAATGGAGTTTCACATATGGCACCAGCCAGCTGGCTCTGTGGCTCTGTGGTTCTGTGGCTCTGTGGGGGGAGGGTTCAGAAAAGGGTTCAGAAAAGGAGACCTTTGCCCTCGTTTCTGTCTTGGAGAAAGCTGTTCACTACTCTTACCCTGATGCCAAACACTTCAGTTTCTCCCCATATGCCACTGGTGCCTTTCAAGCTACTACCCAGTGCTGGAGCTTGGAGGGAGTGAGTCGGAGTAAGTTTGTGTGTGGGTTCTTTAATAGGAACTGCTTGTGACTCCAGAAGTTTCTCCTACTGACTCAATCCCTACTGGTTTTTTCAGACAGAAGTTATGGGGATTTATCTTCCTGTCTCTGGAACACTGAGCTGGGAGGCCTGTTGACGATTCTGGGACTCCTCTCTTCTGATAACCCTCCTAAATTTTTATCCAGCACATATGGATGTGGGACAAACCTGTTCTGTGTCTCCGCCCCTCCTCCCAGTCTGGATGGATGTGGTTTCTTCAATTCCATAGTTATTAGACTTCCATTAGCTACATTTCTGACCGTTCTGAGTGATGGTTGTTCTATATTTTAGTTGTAATTTTGATGTCCACACCCTGTTTTGTAGTTATTTGCATGTAGTCTAATCTCCCTTACTTGACTGTACAATCCTTGCAGCTGAAGAGTTTGACTTATTGTCATACCCCCCACATACAGATTTGAACTTAGCAAGTGCTCTGTAACTGAGCTGGTCTATATTACTTTGGGTTGATAAAGGAGCCTTTCCATATGAAGTATCCATTTTATGATCTCAGCTCTTAATACACTTGTGGGATGTAAATAACATACTTTGAAACAAAAAAAGATAATCTAACATACTGGGGAGTCTAGTTAATTAGTAATTACTAGAATTATAGAATAGATTCTTTATATTGGAGAACATAAAGGACATCTTTTTTTTTGATAAAGGGAAGGTTACTGCCTTTCTCAAAATATAAAGAAATAGCTTTAGTACCTCTTAGCATCTACAACATTGTCTTGGTTATTTTGGTGTTTGGAAGGCAACATAGTCCTGGTTTACAAATTTTACTTGAGCCATTTGTGCTGTTTACTTGTACACTGCCAACTTTGTGTGAGCACCTCCACTGCAGAAAACTCTAGACTGATTAAATTGCTATACAAGAGGCACATCTGGCTGTGTCCTCAGAGACTCCTTAACTGTAGAGGCTATACTATAGAGTTACCCATGGCAGCCTTATGATGCAATTTCTCTGTCCCTCTTTTCTTAGTTACACTTACTAAATGCTTATCAATTTTACTAATCTTATCAAAGAACAGCTTTTTAAATTTTCTCCATTGATTTCCCACAATTATATTGATTTCTAATTTTCATTATTATGCTTGAGTTTAATGAGCTCTTTTTTCTAAAATAAATGCTTACATTATTTCATTATAGATCTTTTTCTTTTATTTAAATGTATTTACTTTTTAGTACATACAATAAGAATTTTATTTTTTATTGTTTTTCAAGTACAGTTGTCTCCATTTCTCCCCCATAACTCCCCCCGACCCCAGCCATCCCTATCTCCTACCCTCAATCCTACCCCCCTTTGGCTTTGTCCATGTGTCCTTTATACACGGTCCTTGATGACCCTTCCCTCTTTCTCCCCCCTTAATCCCCTCCCACCTCCCCTCTGGTTATTGTCAGTTTGTTCTTTATTTCAATGTCTCTGGTTATATTTTACTTGCTTGTTTTATTGATTAGGTTCCACTTATAGGTGAGATCATATGGTATTTGTCTTTCACCACTTGGCTTATTTTACTTTGTATACTGCTCTCCAGATCCATCCATGCTGTCACAAAGGGAAGGAGCTCCTTCTTTCTTTCTGCTGTGTAGTATTCCATTGTGTAAATGTACCATAGTTTTTTTATGCACTCACTTACTGATGGGCAGTTAGGTTGCTCCAACACTTGGCTAATGTAAATTGTATTGCTATGAATATTGGAGTGCATAGGTTCTTTTGAATTGATGTTTCAGGATTCTTAGGGTATAATCCCAGCAGTGGAATTGCTGGGTCAAAAGGCAGTTCCATTTTTAGTTTTCTGAGTAAATTCCATACTGTTTTCTACAATGGCTGCACCAGTCTGATTCCCACCAGCATATGTACTAGGGTTCCTTTTCTGCACAACCTCGCCAGCATTTGTTGTTTGTTGATTTGTTTATGGTGGTTACTCTGACTGGTGTAAAGTGGTATCTCATTGTGGTTTTAATTTATATCTCTCTGATGGCTAGTGATGCTGGGCATCCTTTCATACACCTCAGGGCCCTCTGTATGTCCTCCTTGCAGAAGTGTCTGTTCAGGTCCTTTGCCCATTTAAATAATAATTATTTTATTTATTTCTAGATAGAGGAGAAGGGAGGGAGAGAACATCAATGTGTGGTCGCCTCTCACCTGCCCCCCACTGGGGACCTGGCCTGCAACCCAGGCATGTGTCCCAAGCAGGAATTGAATTGGGGACCCTTTGGTTCACAGGCCGCAGCTGAATGCACTGAGCCACACCAGCCAGGGCCCTCTGCCCATTTTTTAATTGGGTTGTTTGTCTTTCTGGAGTGGAGTCATGTGAGTTCTTTATATTTTTTGGAGATCAAACCCTTGTCTGAGGTATCACTTGCAAAAATATTTTCCCATATGGTTGGTTCCCTTTTCATTTTGCTGATGTTTTCTTTAGCTGTGCAGAAGCTTTTTATTTTTAAAAAAATTTTAAAAATTACTTTATTCTTCAATTACAGTTGTTTGCATTTTCTCTCCTACCCCCATCCAAACCCACCTCCCTCCCTTGCTTCCACCCTTCCCCTTGGTTTTGTCCATGTGTCCTTTATAGTGTTTTTTTTATTTGGATGAAGTTCCACTTGTTTATTCTTTTCTTTTTTTTTATTATTTATTTATTTTTTTAGAGAGAGGGGGAAGGGACGGAGACAGAGAGGGATAGAAACAGCAATGTATGGTTGCCTCTCACATGGCCTTCACTGGGGACCTGGCCCAAAACCCAGGCATGTGCCCTGACTGGGAATCGAACCGGGACCCTTTGGTTCCCAGTCTGTGCTCAATCCACTGAGCTACACCAGCCAGGGCTTTTTATTCTTTTCTTTATGTACTTTGCTCTAGGGGACATATCTGTGAAAATATTGCTGCATGGAATATCTTGAGATTTTCTTCCCTATGTTCTCCTCTAGGACTTTTATGGTGTCATGAGTTATATTTAAATCTTTTATCCATCTTTGAGCTTATTTAACATAAAGTTCAAGTTACCTAAGCTCCTTTATCTCCTGAAACTTTCAGGTAGAATCCAGATTTTTTAACATACATACTATCTCAAAATGATGGCATGAAGTTGTTTTTTACCTGAGTTCTCATGTTATTCTCTGTGAATATATGTATAATAGTTGGTAAATTTTATATATATATTTACCAAATTTTTTCCTTTATATTTTATATTGTAGGTGTCTTTCTTTTATATCTTTAATATTGAATATTTGAATATCTAGTTTTCTCTATTCAGTTTATGAAGCTCCATGATTAGCAATGTGATTTCTATTGAATAGGGTGACCCCTTTGTTCTAGTCCTAATTAATTTTCCTGGAAGTCTGATTTTAAGCAGTGGGTCTGGACTTCTTCTTTTAGTAATATCAAGTGTTTTTTAATTGCATTACTCAATAGATTCCATAAGGATGTAAAAACACTATTTTAGATGTTGTTTTGACAGTAATTTTAAGCTTCTAGCTTTGTATATATTATATACTATATACATAATACCAACTTATATATTATTCAGTATTTTTATACATTCATTTTCTCTCCAAAGCTCTGTTATATATACACATAATTTTCTTAATCCTTTAAATGCCGCTGCAGTGTTCTGTGGTTAGCAAATGCTGATTTTCTAATTTTGGCTGAAAGGTTATCCAGCAGATAGAGTTTAAGTGGTTTGTACCAGTTATATGGTTAATTAGTGATAAAGCTAAAAGAAAACTATTCAAGCATTCTAGCAACATCTTTTCCCATTTTATGCACTATAAAATTAGGTCTTAAGCAGATAAGTAAAAATAAATTTGTTGAATGCTTATGCTGTCCATATAGGTTTATTTCATCTTAAACCATAGATTTAGTCATGAAAATCTGAGCATAAATTATATATAGATTTATGATGCTAATATATTTGTAATACAAAAAATTACTTGGAAGTCATCTTTGTATAATTTGTATTTGTTGTCATGCATTTATTCAACTTACCTTATTGACCATCTCTTATGTTTAACAAGTGAATGAGATTCAAATTTGTATCAATTGAATTTTTTAAAAATAAGATATGCCTATTTAGAGACAGAATCCATGGGAACACAAATTTATCAAAAAAGAGAAGTGAGAGAAAAAATGAGAATTTGGGAGTAAGATTATAACTTGAGCATTGATATTTAGACAAACCTCTTCACCTTCACAATCCCAATTAAAATGACTACAAATTTTTAAAATATGGAGAAACAATATTAGTTAGTGTTGGAGTCCAGGAGTTCCATTTTCATGCTGCAAACTTTGAAGAATTTCCACTAGATACAGTGCAGATGGGATTATATTAAAGAAGTATACCAAAACCAATTTTCAATTTCACTTCTTAAGAAAGTGACAAGAATTGAGTTGGGGCTTAGCATAATCTGCAGAGGCTTCTACTTGGCTTACTTTCACAGCTATTGATGGATTAAGAGTGTTACTAGGAAGTCCAGGATGAGTCACACTGAGGGAAAAGCAGGCCCTGCATTAAGGCATTTCTCTGATGTGACAGGCATGCACATAAAGGAATGGCTACACACATTCTGTTTCTAGAGGGCAGTCAGGTCAATTTATAAAATTCTTACATGGAAAAATTTGAAGTTTTTCTTGTAGGGAACTATCCATGGCCCCAGATCCCCCCCGCCACTTCTCTTAACATGCCGTATTTGAATTTCTATCAATCAGCCTCCCACTGAGAGGAGAAATCAGGACATTAGAGTATATGGTAGAGGAAGGGAAGAGAACTGACCTTATTGTGGGAAAACACCAGCCTGGATAGATTGCTCTTTGTTCAAGAGTGAACAAAGAAACCCAACATAAAGTTTCTGAAAAGACTGCAACATAAATGGAGAACATAGTATTTAAGAGGCAGAGGAAGAAAAAAACCATTTATTTCAAAAGTATGTTTTCTAAAGGAAAACAAATGTTTTAAAAATATTTTATTTATTTTTAGAGAGACGGGAAGGAAGGGAGGAAGAGAGGTAGAAAAACATTGATGTGAGAGAGAAACATTGGTTGCTTACCTTTCATACACCTGGACTGGGGACTGAAACTGCAATGTAGGCATGTGCCCTGACCAGTAGTTGAACTGGTGACCTTTTGCTTTGTGTGATGATGTCCAACCAAGTGAGCCACACCCATCTATCAGAGAAAAATGGGTATTTCTGTGAAGTTTGCTTTGTGCTTTCTATTGAGTGCAAGGAAGTAACAAAACAAAGTAAGCAATTAAAGCAGACTCCGAAGTGAAGGCTGGAAGGAGAAAATGTAACAAGAGAATACATTTAAAATATTGCTGAGGTTGTTCATGCCAAAAGCAAGTGGAAGAAGATGGT
Source organism: Micronycteris hirsuta (assembly GCA_004026765.1). Classification (NCBI taxonomy): domain Eukaryota; kingdom Metazoa; phylum Chordata; class Mammalia; order Chiroptera; family Phyllostomidae; genus Micronycteris; species Micronycteris hirsuta. The sequence goes on from PVJI01021337.1 coordinate 22,862, forward strand.
GCTCATGAGCTTTTTATCTGTACCTACTCATCTATCTCAGGACCAGCTTGATGCTGAAGAAAAGCCAAGATCCCAGAGATCATGACAGACATCACTGTTCTCCTTCCAAAAAGAACCTCCCTCATACAGGTACTGGAAAGGCTGGATACTTATGTTATTAGAGGATTTTGGAGATGGGGGTGCTTTTTCAGAGATCATGTGGCCCAGTATCCACTGGATGTGGGATGAAAGAAAACAATGTCAAATGCACTGGCTATTCAGGTAGATGCTGAAGGAAAAATTAAATACAATGCAATTGCTTGACAAGGACAGTCAAAAGACAAGGTCTCTCTTCCGGCTAAGATGGAGGCGTAGATAGACTCCTTGCACAACCAAAAGAGGAAAAACAACAATTTAAAAACAAAACAACCAGAACGGACAGAAAATTGAACTGTATGGAAGTTCAACAGCCAAGAAGTTAAAGAAGACATGTTCATCCAGACTGGTAAGCGGGGTGGAGCTGGGCAGAGAGTGCACAGCCAGACGGTGGTTTGTGGAGCTGGTTTGTGGAGTGGTAAGGACAATGCTGCAGCTGCCAGGAGAGACCTGTGGCCTGCACACTCAGCGAAACCCATGGCTGGCCGACCCAGACCCAGTGGGGCCGAGATTGGTGGACCAGGTGGTTCCTCATTCATGTGCAGATAAACTGGGAGAAAAAGCTGGGGAGCAGAGCAGACCAAGTAACCCACCATTTCAGGGAAATAAAGCCTCAAACCACTGATTGAAAACACCTGTGGGGGTTGAGGTGGTGGTGGGAGGAACTCCCAGCCTCACAGGAGAGTTTGTTGGAGAGACCCATAGGTACTTGGAACTACACAAGCCCACCCACCTGGGAACCAGCACAGAAGGGACCAATTTGCTTGTGGGTAGCCGGGGAAGTGACTGAAAGCTGGCAGAGAGCAGAGCAAGCGCCATTGTTCCCTCTCAGGCTCCGCCCCCACAGGTAGCATCACAACACAGTGAGGTGGGTTGCCCTGCCCTGGTGAACACCTAAGGCTCTGCCCCTTAAAGTAACAGGCATGCCGAGGGGAGAAAAAAAATGGCCAAAATGAAAGAGCAGATCAAAACTCTAGAAAAAAATACAACTAAGCCATGAAGAGATAGCCAACCTATCAGATGCACAGTTCAAAACACTGGTAATCAGGATGCTTACAGGATTGGTTGAATTTGGTCGCAAATTACATGAAAAAATGAAGACTACACTAAGAGAAATAAGTGGAAATGTACAGGGAACCAATAGTGATGGGAAGGAAACTGGGACTCAAATCAATTGTGTGGACCAGAAGGAAGAAAAAAGCATTCAACCAGAAAAGAATGAAGAAACAAGAATTCAAAAAACTGAGAAGAGGCTTAGGAACCTCCAGGACATCTTTAAACATCTCAACATCCAAGTCATAGGAGTGCCAGAAGGAGAAGAGGAAGACAAAGGGATTGAACACTTATTTGAGCAAATAATGAAGGAGAACTTCCAGAAGCTGGTGAAGGAAATAGATTTCCAGGAAGTCCAGGAAGCTCAGAGAGTCCCAAAGAAGTTGGACCCAAAGAGGAACACACCAAGGCATATTATAATGACATTATCCAAGATTAAAAATAAGGAGAGAATCTTAGAAGCAGCAAGAGAAAAGGAGACAGTTACCTACAAAGGAATTCCCATAAGACTGTCAGCTGATTTCTCAAAAGAGACCTTTCAGGCAAGAAGGGGCTGGAAAGAAGTATACCAAGTCATGAAAGGCAAGGACCTACATCCAAGAATACTTTATCCAGCAAAACTTTCATTTGCAATGGAAGGGCAGATAAAGTGCTTCTCAGATAAGGTCAAGTTCAAAGAGTTCATCATCACCCAGCCTTTATTATATGAAATGTTAAAGGGATTTATGTAAGACCTGGAGGTATATCAACAGGGAAGTGGGAGGGGAAGAGAGGAAGAAAAAGTGCAGAGAATAAGTAGCATAAATGGGAGGTAGAAAACAAACAGGGGGAGGTTAAGAATAGTATAGGAAATGTAGAAACCAGAGAACTTATGTGTATGACCCATGGACAAAAACTATAGGGCGGGGAATGGGGGTGGTGTGGGGCAGAGGGGAATAAAGGGGGGAAATGGGACAATTGTAATAGCATAATTAATAAAATATAAAAAAATAATTAATTTTTAAAAAAAGACAAGGTCTCTTACAGCTAGTACAATGACCTGTTTCCCAAGGAAGTCATGAATGCAGATGACCCAGACCTGCAAAGACCTGATGAAGAAGCTATTAAAGAGATAACAGGAATGGCAAGGGTGGCCTTAGAAAAATCTGTACTACAGAAGGTTGCTGTTGCCATGCATGTTTGAGCAGCTGATAATCTGGCTACTGCTCAGTATATCCAATACTCACCATTTCAAGAACAAGAAATGCCTTTCAACTCTGGAGCAAAACAGAGTTATTTGGATGGTGGAAATGCAGAATAATCCTTTGGAACCTTCAAGGTTCAAGATTAATAAGAAATTTCCTTGGGGACCACCTTCTCCTCCTTCACCTATCATTCATTCTCCTAGCTGAAAGATGACTGAAGAAACAACAAAAATGGAAAATTCCTCCTTATATTGTAAACTGGAAAATTGAAAAGGGTTATACAATTCCATTAGACAAATATTGGGCTGCTGATAGAAGAGGAGTGCAGACAGCTCACATAAATGAAAATTTTGCCAAGCTGGCTGAAGCCTTCTACATTGCTGATCAGAAGGCTCATGAAGCTGTGAAAATGTGTGCTCAAGTAGAGAGAAAGATGGCCCAAAAAGAAAAGGAAACACAAGAAGAGAAACTTAAGAGAAATGGCCCAGAAAGCCAGGGAGAGAAGAGCTGGGATCAAAACCCATGTGGAATAAGAGGATGGGAGGCATGTGAGAGGGATGAAATCTGGCATGGCAGGCAAAAAAGAGACAGGGAAGCTCCTGATAAGAGGTTGAAACTGCAGAGAAATGAAAACTGAGATATCAGTGAGTTCATTGCTCTTGGTGTGCCCAGTCATTGGACTTCCAATGAAGTTAAGTATGACCAAAGGCTGTTCAACCAAGCCAAGTATGGACAGTGGTTTTGAGGGTGGTGAAGATGAAATTTGCAATGTTTATGATGAAGCCTGGAGAGAGAGTAAAGAGATAGCCCAGCATATTTATAGGGCCAGTAAAAATCTGGACAAAGACATGTCTGGCGATGATCTAGAAGCCTGAATAAAGATCAACACATTTGTTCCCAATAAGGCATTTTCTGGTTCAGATCACATGCAAGGTGGTCGAGAAGGACCTGTTCAGTTTAAGGAATATCCTTTTGGTTTGGTCAAGGTTTTAGAAGAATCCAACATCACAGTGGCTCTGTCTAAAAGACCCTCAGATAGCAGCCGCTCCAAGGAACATGAGCATGAATGCAAGAAGAGGAGGAAGGAGTAGATATACCACTCTTCAAAGTGAATGGACTATTATCCATAACCCTAATGATGCAAGTAATATGGGGTAATACTTTATAAATGGGCCAGATAAAAACCAAATCTGGGTGTCAGACCCCAGCACTACTTTTTATTATGGGAGAAAGGGGAGAAGGAAAATTCTACTTTGAACTATTTAGTTTTTTTTTTTTTTTAGAGTGGGCTGTGTTTGTGTTTCTACCACCTTTTGGCATTTATAGAACATACTGCCTCACAGAAGAAACTAAGACTACTTCCTTTTGTTTGACATTAGTATTTTGAGTTTAATCTTTTGTATAAGAATGAGAAAAGTTATCCCAACCACAGTGAGTAGAAGGATGTTCACATATTGGAACTGTCCCACCAAATGATGTTTGCCCCTTTTGTGCTCTGTTTTAATTTGGAATAGGAAAAAGAAACACTTGCTTGCTGCACCTGTTTGTTTCAAATAAAAACATTTAGCCCTGGCTGGTGTAGCTCAGTGGATTGAGTGCGGGCTGTAAACCAAAGGGTCGCCGGTTCAATTCCCAGTCAGGGCACATGCCTGGGTTGTGGGCCAGGTCCCCAGTGGGGGCTATGTGAGAGGCAACCACACAGTGCTGTTTCTCTTCCTCTCTTTTTCCATCCCTTCCCTTCTGTCTAAAAATAAATAAATAAAATCTTAAAAAAACATTTAGATAAAAAATACTGCTGAATGAGACTGTAGGTCAAAGGCAAAGGGAGCTCGCTGAAGAAGGCAGAAATGTGAGGAAACTTAAAAAATGCATTATATGTAGTAAAGAAATGTTGAAACTGGAGAAAGTGGGATGAGTGATGGAAAAGACAAACTTAAGAAATTCTCCCAAAATATAGAGGAAAAAGTAGATATATGAGCAGTGAGACAAATATTGAAAGTTGGATAGAGGATGGAATTCTTTTTTTTTTTTTTACATTTTTTT
>PVJI01021338.1:0-27275 GCA_004026765.1 Micronycteris hirsuta
GAGAAGAGAAGAGAAGAGAAGAGAAGAGAAGAGAAGAGAAGAGAAGAGAAGAGAAGAGAAGAGAAGAGAAGAGAAAAGAGAAGAGAGGAGAGGAGAAGAGAGGAGAAGAGAAAGCTCTTTGGTCTCTTCTTATAAGACTAATCCCATCATGAGGTCATCAACCTCATTACATTATGAAACCTAATTAGCCTCTAAAGGCCTCATCTCTCATCTCCAAATACCATTACATTGGAGGTTAGGGCTTCAACTTACGAATTTGTGAGAAAAAATTCAGACCATAGCATCTACTATTCAAAAATTTTTTTCAGACTCTAGGAGAAAGTTTATTTAGAGAATCACAGAGGTAGAAGAAGTGAGCTGTACAAAGAATGGGCTCAGGAAACAAGCTACAGAGGCAAAAGAAGGGCTCTTGGAGCTTAGGAGAAAGAGATACAAGGAAAGGCACCTGGGGGAAGGGTGGGGAAACCCGTGGATGTACTCCATAGAGAGGGCTTTACAAATAAATGTTTTGAGAGGCTACAGAATTTACTATGGATCATTTAATCAGCAATCAGCACAGCTTGAACTGGAATCCAGGGCTATCTGACTCTAGAGAATAATATCTACTATTTATTGACTGCCCATTAAGATCTGGGCACATCTACACAACATTGCTAATCCTCACAGAAAGTCTTCCAAGTCAATATTCTTTATGGACACTCTGGCCCAACTTTGAAATCATCTGAACCTAATCTATTGCATATAATACATCCTAGTGGTTCTGAAAGTATGGTCCTCAGACCAGCAGCAGCAGCATCTTCACTTGGAAACCTGTTAGAAATGCAAATTCTTGGGCCAAACAGCAGACCTACTGAATCAGAGACTCTGTTGGAGAACCATGGGTTCCATATATTTCTTGGAATAATTAATATATTTAAAACTCAATAATAAGTGGTATATCCAAGAATCAACTACAGATCTGTTTGGTGCCACAGCCTGTGGCCTTTTGCTATACTGCACTGCCCTATCCCAACTGCACCAGGGGAAGACCTTGGGGATGGAACTTATTTTAAATGAAGTGTGGTCATTGAACAATTCTGAATTCTGCTTTGCCACTATAATGCTTATCATTTCTCTTACCTACAGTAATGTGGTACAGAGAAATATCTGAAGGACAGTCCCTGAGAATTGACAATGGCACTTTGCACTGACCAAAAAATACTTTGTGGTATGAACTGAAATTTTTTTATTTGGGCCCGACAGTTATGTATCCCACTTAGTGAAAATGAGAAATAACCTAGAATATGGAAACAGTAAGTACGGAATGAGGTTGCTTCTTTAAAAAAGCAAATCTAATTAATCACTGCTTTATCTACATACATAGTTGCTATATAGTTACACGATTTTTCCCCTTGAAGAAAAAATACAATAATACATACCATTTTGGAAGTCTGGGTAATTTACAGAAAGGTATAGAAGTCTTCCTATAATAGAAATATCTACATGTGGGAGAGTGATAAAGATTCTTGATCTCACAGCAAGAACTAAAAATAATTTACAAAGTCAGAGCACTTTGAAAGTTAAAAGTGCTCTGACTCTGTAAAACTGCAATGCAATGCAAATATGATCACCTGCTCTTGAGAAAATATCACCATCACCTCTAAAGCATTTTATTAATATTAACTCTTATGAACATGTGTTAGCCACTGTGCTAAGCCTTTTACGTGTGGTAAAATTCTCCTAATCATCACAAATATGTAAGGTAGGTCCTGTGATTATTTCCATTTCACAGATAAAAAACTGAGGTTCGGGTTAAGTAAGCTGCCACGGATCCTCAGTCAGGAAGTACAGCACTCCAAGATTAAACCTATTAAAGGGCACTAGGTGAACTCTCATTCAGACAGGGATGCTTGGCTCTGGAAGGATGGGCTCCGTGTTGCTCTGTACCTCGATTAGTTCCAAGGATCCACCTGCAAGCCTGACCGACCCTCAGGTGGGAGAGTCCAGCCTTCACAGCATTGCGCTCCATCTGGATAGAACGAAGAAGGGCAGCAGAGTGATGAAGCAGCGGACCTGATAGGACTCTCGGTCTACTGGGAGATGCAGATCAAAGTGACAGAGACAGATTGAGAACTGTGGTTCTACTTGCTTGTTGATTTTCCACTTGATTCTTGAAAACAGGCCTTTTAATCATTTATTTTGTGGCTTTGTTAATTCCAGTGACTCCTCACACATTTAAGTCAATGAGGCAAGGATGAGCAAGACCTCTGGATATTCAAACTTCTCATATGGAAGGGGAATTTAAGATCCTTTGAAAACATCACAAGCCAGCAGAATGATTTTCATGTTTTTCTGCCTCAGAGTTGTAGACGGATGTGACTTAAGCCCCAACTGGGAAAGACTTTGTGTGATTTATAATAGCAGTTACTCTTTCAAGTAAACTTCTCATACTCTTTTATTCCATCTACGAAAAACAAACAACTGTTGAAAACAAATCAGAAACACAGAACATGTTGAGGTGAAAAGGCTTTTTCCAAAGAAATGGTTATGTGTGATTTTTTATCCTGTCCTGATTTGGGAAGTTCAGCTGAGCCTCAGATCATCTCACGCGGCTGACAGGATGTTTGCTCAATGGCTTTTGCCTTTCACACCCCCCACTCCCCTTATCTCTACAGGCAGATTTCCCACTTTCATTCTTTTCTCCCCTCCTCTTTCTTCCTTTCACACTTGTCTCCATTCCTCCCATCCCCTTTGATTCTGTTCATTGACACCACTGTAAGAAAAGGAGGCAAAAATTTTTAATAACATTTGTGGGGCTCTTAGTGCAGTATTTAAGAGCTTGGTTAGATTTGCCATCATCACATACTGTGTCCTGACTCTCCAAACCGATGTAGATTGAGAGGGCCTTGTTTTCATTCCTTCTTTCATTGCTATGTAAGCATGTGAGCTTGTGGAATATGCTGGGAGCTTCAAATGGAGCAAAGATTCGGTCCCTGCACTCAGGGAGCTCATGCTTGGGTAGGGGAGGTGGCGGGGGGTGGGGGGTTATGGTATGTTTATGGGTAACAAGACTCTCTCTAATTAATCTGGACCCAAGTTGATACATTTAAGGCAATTTTTCTTAAATCCCTTCTTTGAAAGACATCCTGTCAGGCATCAAATTCAAAACAAATCTCCCTGGGTCAAGGATGGATGGTAAGCTTTCTGGTAGAACTGCGGGTTTTGGAATCAGATCCACCCAAGTCCAAATCCCAACTCTGCCTTGGATGAGTTCCTAATCTCATAGTCCCAGCTCTCTTTACTGTAAAATAGAAATGACACCTACCTCAAGAGTCTGGCAAGGATTAAATTAGAAAATGGTATACAAAGTACCTGACCTAGCTCCTGGTACACAGGAGGTGCTCAACAAATGCACCCCCCCGCCGCCATTTTGCCCCTCTTCTCTTCCCAGGCCTCCCAGGCTTCTTCGTGATAGGACACAAAGGAGACTCTAATAACATTAAAAACTTCAAAAACTTCAATTCCCCTTCTTATGTCCCAGGCACTATTTTAAGCCCTTTATATATTTAACTCATTTGATTCCTCCTAAAAACGCTGTGACATTAATACTATTATTATCATCTCCATTTCATAGAGGAGGAAACTAAGGCACAGAGATGCCAAGTAACTGCCAGGGTCACACAGCTAGTACGCGGTGGGGCTGTGATTTGTACCCAAGTTGTTCGGCTCTAAACCATAGCACGATTAGGAGGCAGATCAAGAGACAAGAGCTACCACAGCTGGAATCACAGTATACAAACTGGCCAACCTCTGATAATGAGCTTTGTTTGTACGGTGTTTTAAAAATCAAGAGAATTCACGAGAAAGCCTGTATCTCTGACTGCTTTCAAAAAAAGTTGGAAAATCCTGGCATGGCCACCAAGCCACTGACCGAGCAAGTGTTCTCTAACTTATTCCAGCTGCCATCACGTCGGGTCTGCTTCACTTCTGCCCTGCACACACATTTGAGTTTGTGATCCAGAATTAGGTGATGCTCAACATGTAGTCTTGTCCAGAAAGATGTAAGAACTATGTTCAATGGACACCCAATGGTTGAAATGTTTAAGTAACAAAAGGCCAATGAACAGAGGAAAGAGGTTTCAGGAAAGAACAATCAACAACCAGGTTCAAATTACAACCACTTGTTTTAGCCTTTGAACCACATGTGTAGGCATTGTAAGCCCTGCTCTCCACATCCTCACACTTCAACAAAAGCCAAAAATGCAGGTTTCCTTACAGGTTCTGGGGCTCAGGCCCATTTGCCTTCAATGCTAAAAAAAAAAAAAAAAAAATCCTTCATTGTTTGGCATAGCTGAAAGAGTTCATTTAAATGTTCATGTACTGTTTAACCCAAACAACAGCATTGAAACCGTTTCTTTTTCTTCTTTTAGCTCTTTAGGACTCGCTGATTGATATGATCTTAGAAAGCAAACAGGCATTCAGATGGTCCCTGACTTACCATGGCTTGACTTATATTTTTTTAAATCTGTGATGGTGCAAAATGCATTCAGCAAAAACCATATTTCAGTTTTCAAATTTTGACCTATTCCCAGGCTAGTGACCTGCAGCACTGGCAGGGCCTGCAGCGTCCAGTCAGACACGAGAGCACAAGGGTGGACGACCCAGTGCACTGTGTTGCCAGCGTTGTTTGGAAATTGTGTCCTGAGCACACGTAAGGTGCTCAGAGGCGAAGCTGTGGTGTTCGGTAGGTTAACGATATTTTCAACTCAACGATGTGTTTATCAGTACATTACCGCGTTGTAAGCTGAGGACCATTTGCATATCCAAACTCTCCTAGTAACCTAGAAAATGTGGGGAGGGGAAGGCCTGCAGTCTTCTCTGGCCAAGCCTATAACAGGAATCATCTAGATTTACAAGTAACGTTTATTTATCAAACCTAAAAAGTTATCCAGAACCATACAGCCAGCTGACCCAGCATATCCTGACCTTGTCTGAGTTCTTTCTGGACTTCAGACTACTTTCTTCAGAGCCTGTCTACCTGATAATCATCTTTAAATAAGTAATCTATGACATCGCCATTTGTACCAAAATGATATCGCACACCCTGCATTTAAAAGTCTTCCTAGTAGATATATCTTTGGTGAAGAGGGAGCTCTAGCATTACTCATTAATGACCCTGCCTTTGTAAATGTGAATTGTTTTTTTGTTTTATCTTCTCAGTTTTATTACACTAAAATTAGAAAAAGGCTCATCTTTTTACTAGTTCATGATCATTTTATTATGAACCTGCAGTAAGGCTTGTTATACTTAGAAATCTCGAAGTGAAATTTTTAAAAATCATTTTCCTTTTCTAATCTCGCCCATCCTTCCTTCATAGAAGTACACAAAGCATTTCAACCACTCCCAAATTTCCTCTTGTAATACCCTTAATGATTCTGAAATATTTTGTTATTCCCCAAACACCGCCCTAAAGACAAATCACTGGACTCCAGGCTCTTTACACTGCCAAGTTGAATCGAATTCAAATGTTCTATCTAACCAAACTCTAACTTACAACAGACACATATAGTAGATGATGTACAAGATATTCCGAAAATACCAAGGCAACAGGGAAGAAAATCTATGTCATCAAGACATCCTCCCAGAACTTCTTATAATCTGGAGTAATTATTTTTATCAAGATCCTGTAACTAATCATAGCACACATGTGTGTATCCATATAACTAATAACATCAGTCAAGTTTCATTTTAGAAATGTATAACAAGATTTCTCACATCCAAACTAATGTTTCAAAGTTTATTATTGTTTCTCTCTTTTATACTTTGGGGTATGTACCAGGGCTTAGAAGAAAACAAAACAAGAAGAAATGATCTTAGTATGATAAAATTTAAAAAATAAATAAAAGTGCAAATCATTTAACAGGAAATCTTGCTCTTTGAATGAACCATTCCACACCACGATGTGAATGTGAAAACAGAACAGGGAAAAGGCATTTTCCAAAGGGACATGGGGCCCACTACTAGCATTTCCTTTTAGTGAAAAAAATAGCCCATGGAAGAACAGTTTTCAGAATGACAACAGCATCTTTAGGATCCTCTTCCAACTAGAAGTGTCACCAAAGGGCACACTTCCCCTGACCTCAAAGTTTTGATTCCAGACCCAGGTCTTGCCCAAGTTTGAGAGTTTTACTAAGCTTCAAGTCAATCTCATCTAGAAGACCTTCAGAGACATTTAAAGTTTAAGGTAAGTGCCTCTTATTATTTTCAAAATCATATGAACATAAAAACCAAACTACATGAAGCCACATAAAAATGATTACATTTAATTTTTTTTTAAATTATGTCTTAAAGACAAGGATTCTTTTTCTCCATCACTATTCTATTACTTGCACCTTGAATAATATATAGCATATAGTAGATATTTAGTAAATTCAGTACTTGTATGAATAAACTGAAAAAATCTCACATGACTAATGGGGCAATTCTACACAGCTTCCTATGACCCTGCAATTTTTAAAAAGTTTCATCACACAATTCCCCTACTGGTTCACTAGTCGTAAAGCCACATGACAAGAAAAAAAAGAAATCCCAGAGACAGGAAAGCAGTTTGCTCTGTCCATCAGCTCCCATTTTTATAGTTTTAGAGCTAAAAGGGATCCTGGAAGTCGCCTTTGAATTCTCTCATCTTGCATGTGAGGAAAATGAAGTCTACGCTCACAGGTTAGGTGATGTAGCTTTGGTGACCCAGCTGAGCTTTGGCAATGGCCTTCCTATTGCCGTTTCCTATACGCCCTTGCAGCGAATTCCCACCGCTTCCCCCCAAAAAAGTATTTGTGGACCTGAGGATTTCATTCTTAAAGTCTTCCCAGAAATCTCAGGTGACTTCTCTTGGGGTATGGTGGAAGGGGCCACAATTTTAATATAATCCAATAGCAAGCAAGAGGTTTTGCTCAACTGAAAAGTACTTATTGACTAACCTAAAAGGTCCTCGCTTTGGAGGAAGTTCTTTTAGCCCATCTGAAAACTTGAAATGTTTTATTACTCTTTATTATTGGATTAATAGATCCAGGTGGGGAAAAATAACATTTTTCCTGCAAGCATTGTTAACAGAGGAAAAAATATATATATATATATCTTCATTCGGCCACAAGAGGGCAGCCACATTTCCTTCTTGATCTTTGCGGTTCTGAACCATGACAAGCTGGGCATTTCAGGACTCCGCCTGCCATAAAAATCACTGATAGCACCTTTCCGCTGAATCCTCAGTATGTCACAAAACATTCTCTCATGGCGTTTCTTGGAATGTTTTTTGTTTCGTTACCAAACAAATTATTTTGTAATTTCTTTCCAAATCTAGAGAGCCCTCTTTTAGTACTCTAGCCAAGATTACCATCTACAAAGATCTTTGGAGACCAATAAATCATTAGGTTAATTGGAAACCCGCAGAAACTATTTTAATTATGTTTGACCCCAGATAAAAATAAATACAGTATTGATCATCTGCTTCTGCCACACTTAATAAAGCTTGTTCTAAGTGCTTTACAGGATTTGCCAAATATTTTCCTCATCTCGTAGCCTTCATTTGTCTTTCCCATTTTCGTGATATCCTGACATTTTTCAAGTCAAAACTGATTGTAGAGTTTTACCACTGAGATAAACAGTGGGAGGTCTGCAAACAAACAAATGAAAAAAGCAGAGATTAGTGATAGTTAAATTCCATACCCCCACAGTTCTACAGCAACATAAGATCAAATGTACTTTATTTATTTATTTATGTATGTAAATAGAGTTGGGAGTTCATTTTCAAGGTAAAATGCTAAGTTGTGTGCATACTCACTAATAATTGATATCTAGTTTGAATATTTTCTCATTTTTTCTGTGGTTTTTAAAGATTTAATATTTTCTTCAAGTTTTTCGTGGGCCTTTCCTTAAACATCCTATTTAAAATTGCTACCCCTCCTCACCCCCATGTATCCTGTCCCCTTCCCTGCATTTTTCCCTGTAGCATTTATCAACAAATGAAAGACTCCAAATTTTACTTGGTTTCTTTTAGTCTCTTCCACAAACACCTCCTCCTCAACCAGAACAAAAGCCCTATGACAAGGAGAATTTTTTCCTGTTGTTTTTTTTATCGCCATGCTCTTGGAGCTTAGAAAACTACTTAGCACATCATAAGAACTCAATTCAACATGGCAAAAACACAAAAATTGGATCATTTTTACTAGAAACTAATATTTTTAAATAATATTGCTAAATTACTTTAGTACATTTAAGGAAACCTCCTTAAAATAGGTAATAACCCACACAATCAGAACTCAAACATATTTTTATTGATTGATTTTAGAAAGAGAGAGGGACAGGGGGAGAGAAAGAAAAACATCAGTGTTTTTTATTGCTCCACTTATTTACGCATTCATTGGTTGCTTATTGTATGTGCCATGACCGGAGATCAAATTCACAACCTTGGTGTATCTGGACGATGGTTTAATCAACTGATCTACCTGGCCAGGGACAAAGCATATTTCTTAAAGCAAGAATCATAAACAATACTTGAGTTCAACTTGAGTTCATTACTGTTACTGAGCATATTCTCTTGGCTCTTCAGACCCAGCTGGGTTCTGTTTGTCACAAGTCAATCAAACCCGAACTAAATTCTCAGCGAATGTGGTCCTCCAAAAGTTGACACAGCATCACATGAGCAAAGCAGCAGCATAAGGAAAAGAGCAAGGACTAAGCAATAAGGAGTTTAAAGTTCTAGTTCCGCCTTGGCCGCTAGCTAACCAGGAGTTAGACAATCCACTTAAACTGTTACTGCCTAATGTACACATAAAAAAAATGGGTATAACACCACCCCTGCCTTTATGAAAGAATTTTGCTTCAATAAACAGTGCTGGGAAAATTGGAAAGCAGCATGCAAAAGAATGAAACTAGATTACAGTCTGTCCCCATGTATAAAAATTAATTCAAAATGGATTAAAGACCTAAATGTAAGGTCTGAAACAATAATTTATAAATTGTTCTTAGAGAACATTTTATAAATTTGACCCCAAATGCAAGGGAAGTAAAGGCAAAAATAAATGAATGGAACTATATCAAACTGAAAAAACTTCTGCACAGCAAAAAAAAACCACCAGCAGAACAAAAAGGCAGCTGACTGAATGGGAGTTGATATTTGCAAACAACAGCTCTGACAAGGGGTTAATATCCCAAATATACAAAGAACTCATACAACCCAATGCCAAACAGACAAACAACCCAATTTTAAAAGTGGGAAGAGAACCTGAACAGACATCTCTTCCAAGCAGACATACAAATGGCCAACAGATATATGAAAAGATGCTCAACCTCACTACCTATTAAGGAAATGCAAATTAAAATTGCAACGAGTTACCACATGACACCTGTTAGATTGGCTATTATCAACAAGACAGGCAGTAAGTGTTGGAGCGGTTGCGGAAAAAAAGAAACCCATATTCACTGCTGGTGGGAAAGTAGACTGGTACAGTTCCTCAAGAAACTGTATGGCAGTTCCTCAAGAAAATTAAGAATAGAGTTACCATATGAACCAGCAATTCCTTTTCTGTGTATCTACTCAAAAAACTAGAAAACATTTATTTATTCACAAATATATATACAGCCCTATGTTCACTGCAGCACTATTCATGGCGGCCAAACATGGAGACAAAGTGTCCTTTGATAACTGATGGAATAAAGAAGATGTGGTACAGCCCTGGCCGACATGGCTGAGTTGGTTGGGCATTGTCCCAGAGGGAAGGGGATGGGGAGTAGTGAAGGGCAAAGGAAGCCAAATTATGGTGATAGAAGATGATTTGACTATGGGTGGTGAGGACACAATCAATATACAGATCTTATATCATAGAAGTGTACGCTTGAAACCTGTGTGATCTTATTAACCAACATCACCCCAATAAATTTAATTGTAAAAAAGAATGGGAAAATTTTTACTTTGTCAAAAAAAGATTCTGGAATCCCATGAAATAGTAAAATGTGAAAGTATTTTGGTACGTATATTTTTCAAGTGCAAGACTTATTGAAATCAATGTTTGTTTGTTTGTTGTTGTTTTCTTTTTTTTTATTGTTGTTCAAGTACAGTTGTCTCCATTTTCCCCCCACCCCACCCACCCCAACCTCCTACCTTCAATCCTACCTACCTTTGGCTTTGTCCATGGGTCCTTTATACATGTTCCTTGATGACCCTTCCCCATTTCACCCCCCATTATCCCCTCTGGTTACTGTCAGTTTGTTCTTTATTTCAATGTCTCTGGTTATATTTTGCTTTCTTGTTTGTTTTGTTGATTAGATTCCACCTATAGGTGAGATCATATGGTATTTGTCTGTCACTGCCTGGCTTATTTCACTTAGCATAATGGTCTCCAGCTCCATCCATGCTGTCAAGAAGGGTAGGAGCTCCTTCTCTCTTTCTTTCTGCTGCATAGTATTCCATTGTGTAAATGTACCATAGTTTTTTGATCCACTCATTTACTGATGGGCACTTAAGTTGCTTCCAACACTTGGCTATTGTAAACAGTGCTGCTATCAACATTGGGGTGCATAGGTTCTTTTGACTTGGTGTTTCAGGATTCTTAGGGTAGAATTCCAGAAGTCAAATTGCCAGGTCAAAAGGCAGTTCCATTTTTAGTTTTCTGAGGAAATTCCATACTGTTTTCCACAGTGGCTGTACCAGCCTGCATTCCTACCAAGAATGTACTAGGGTTCCCTTTTCTCCACAACTTTGCCAGCACTTGTTGTTTGTTGATTTGTTTATGATGGCCATTCTGACCGGTGTGAGGTGGTATCTCATTGTGGTTTTAATTTGCATCTCTCTGATGGTTAGTGATGCTGAGCATCCTTTCATATGTCTCTGGGCCCTCTGTATGTCCTCCTTGGAGAAGCGCCTGTTCAGGTCCTTTGCCCATTTTTCAATTGGGTTGTTTGTCTTCCTGGAGTGGAGTCATATGAGTTCTTTATATATTTTGGAGATCAAACCCTTGTCTGAAATCAATGTTTATTGTTCTCTGCTATGTAGTGCCACCATTTGGCATGGCTAGTCAACTATAATTAGTGGTTTAATGGACAGTCATAGGCCAGATGCAGTCCTGTCAGTCAAGATGTGTTTGTCAGACTCCTCTTAGAACCCAGTCCCCAGGCCTTCTTCTCATCACAGCTGGGTTTATTTGACCCTGGAAGCTCTGCTCCATCCTGTCTCCAGGATAAATCCTAATTGGAAACAGAAGGCATTTATGGGAGTTCTAGTCCCATAACAAGGAATTCACATCATGTCACAGTCGTTACTCCAGCCTTGATCATGCACACCAATGCTTGTAACTAGGCTCCTTCCTTCTTTTCCTACTAAAAATAAGATCAAGAATTCACTTCCTCTTAAAAGCATTTTCACAATAGGTATTTGTCTTAGTCGGTTCAGGCTGCTATAACAAAATACTTTAGTCTGGGTGGCTTAACAACAACGAAAGTTAACTTTCATAGTTCTGGAAGCCGGGAAGCCCAAAGTAAAAGTGCTGGCAGATTTAGTATCTGGTAAGAGCCTGATTCTGGGTGCATAGATGATTGTCTTTTCCTTGTGTTCTCAACATGGGGTCTCTTTTATAAGGACACTAATCCTATTCATAAAGGCTTTCCCCTCATGACCTAAGCACCTCCCAAAGGCTCCACCTTCAAATACTGTCACATTGGGGATTGTGTTTCAACATATTAATTTAGGGGACACAAATATTCAGTCCACAGCAATATCCAATAAATATTTGTTGAACAAATGAATGATAAAAGGCTTTGTGCCAGTGTCCCCATAGGTGTAGATCTCTGCCAGGCCCTTGCCAGTACTCCTCTCACGTAAATCGTCTCACCTGCTGACAGGTTTTCTGCTGTAGGCTGACCAATTAGCTGTCTACATTTCTGAGGATCACCTCTTCCTCAATTCCTACCACTATATCCAACCACCTTTAGGACTTCTCACTTATTCCATTAGACTCTGTAAAGCCCACTGCTTGCCTGATCTGGTTTTGATTGCTGTACCCAGTGGATACCATGTCCTGCTTGCTACTCTATACTACCCTAGAATATCTAGGGCAGGTCTGTATCCTCAGGGCCTGCCTCACTTGGTCCCTATTCCAGCTCATGGCTTATTCCAGACCACACGACCCTAACTATAGTTAATTGAAAAGATGCTGCTTAGTCATGCCTATCATGGGCAGAGCTCTGAGAGTGTACAAAATAGTGTCAGCAATCCTCAGCTTCAAAAAATGTTATGTTCCAAAAGTTTCTTTGTAAATAGGTTCTCTAGCACTTGGGAATGCATTTCCCAAGCCATCACAAACAACTAATCTATTTTAATAGTCGTTCCTTCAAAAATATTCATTGAGTTATCTCTCTCCTTTGTACTAGTCACTGATGTTGGCACAAGGGCAAAAAAGAGAAATAAGACTCGGTCTCCCTCCTCCAGAAGTTCACAGAATAATAAAGAGATAGTGGTGGGAGTAAACAATATGTATGCAATGCAACATGTATAAAAATAGAGCACTGTTCACAGTACAGCAAGGACAAGAAAGAAGAGGTGATCCCTCTGCCTGGGAGGATCAAGAAGGTTCCACAAACAGACATTCCTGCTGAGTCCTGAAGAATGAGGAAGTGCACACCAGGCAGATGAGTGGAGAAGGGTGTTCCTGGTATGTGATTGTCAGGCTGCCAAACCAACACCCAAGTGTCGATTTAACCCCCGAGGTAGCTCTGCCAATGCCGCAGTGCTGTCAGAGACAGAAAAGAAGCAGGTTTTTGTAGGCTGGCCTGGGAAAACTTGTGTCAGGAGATTAGTTCTAAAACCTTCAAAAAAAACAGAATTGACCTTGGGCTTATGCCAATATTCATGCACCACCACTACCACCTCTCATCATTGGGGTCCAAGAAGAAAAGCAACGCAGTGACAGAAGGAGCAGTTCTTGCACTTTTGCTTCCCTGCAAAACACTAGTTGATCCTGTGAATGCAAGGTCATGAGTAAGGCTTGCTAGGGACTGCACACATTAGACAGGTCCACACCCAAGGAGCTTAGCAACTAGTTGTATAGACAAGATTCGTGCGCATAAAGAAACTAACAGCCCAAGGTAGTAGCTTCCAAAAGAATGATAATGCTAGAAGCAACATATTCCTGGCCATCACTGCTTTCTTCAGAGAATATTTCAGTTTTTTAGTTGCACATGTGCTTTATATGAAATGCCCACTACCGGTCTGTTGATATAAGGCTGCATTTTGAATTTCACAGGGCAACATCCACCAAGTTCTATAAACGCAAATACATTTTTCTCTCAAAGGTATTAGGTTAAGTCAACTGTGGAAAGACTCTGGGGAGCCTAATTAATAGGAATTTTGTTTTACTCAATACGGGAAACACATCAACACTGAATAGGTATTAGAAAGAATTTCCCACCAGTCGGAGCTGTCCAAATTAGAAAGAACCGCCTTGGGAGGTAATAAGTTTCCCGTCAGGCTAGATAATTATTTGGCAGTGATTTTGTAGGGGTGACTCAAGCATTCAATGACCAGTAGGCTCGCTTCCAAGCCTGTGATTGTGTGAACTTCTACAGCTTGTCCTTGATAGCACAATAGATGAATCTGGAAATCCACACTACAAAACTGTCACATGTTGAAGATTAGCCACGAGTTAAGCTCATTCAGGGTACCAGAGCCCATTCTGAATGGTGGTGAGAAAATAGGGAGAATGGGAACATATAACTTCTACCAAAAGCCTGACCAAACTCCTGGGGTCAGAGTGTCATAATGCCAAAATTCATTAGTAGTCAAAGGGGACTGTGGGTTCCCCAAGACAAAGATCAACTAAAGAACTAAAAATGTACCCCTTGAAAAAGAGATATTAGGGTTCTAGAATATTTTGAAAGGCCTATCTGATGCTGACTCTCCTGGTTCCCATTCTGAGGAGCCCTCCTGAACATTAAAACATTAAAATTCTTGGGAACCTCCAAGCAAAGGTGTTGTCAAAACTGTACCCTAAAAGATAGCATCTCCAAAGTGAAACAAGCAAACAGTAGGCAAAGCAGAGTTACACAGAAATCCTAAGTAAAATATGTAGTCACATGGTGGTGACTGTAAGAGAGGCAACAGTATGAAGATCCTGGGCAACGAAGGAACGAGCTGTTTAAAATCCTGGCACCACACAGTACATCAGAACTGACTGCAAAGGATGTAATTCACTGAGCTCCAGGTTTCCTGTATCAGAAACAAGGTTGCTGCGTTGATGCAGACATGTTGGCTAACACACTGTCAAGTATGAGACAGAGCCCGCATTTGGATCTCTATTTAACCAATTCCGGGCTCTCTAACTGAAACAGTGTATTCCTCTGAGCCTCAGAAAGTAGGGGACTGATATAGAAAATTTTCATCAAGCCCCATCCCACTCTAATATGCATAATTCCAATGCACAAAGGAACACATCCTAACATAGAAGAAAACAGTTATCAAATGGGGCATCCCAAAACATGCTGGAAGAAACTAAATAAAGCAAGAGCCTTGATTCCTGACTTTTTATCTGCGCCTTCTTTTTTTATCTTTTTTGGACTACGTTATAATTTAAACAGTTAAGCCAAATGAATGAAAGTGAAACCAATATACCACACACCAGCAGCATTCTTATTTTTGTGGGAAAATAAAACAAACATGTGATCTTTGATCATATAGGAAAAGCTCAATCTACAAAGCTTCCATAGACAAAGCCCCATTAATCAATAGGGGTTCTGCCCAGTACCCAGGGAAACCCATCAAGGAGAGCCAAATTATTTCTTTTTTAAAAAGCTATCAACTTAACATTACAAATCATTTGCTAGTCTCAAGAGAATCGCCTAGTATTGCAAAACTTGATAATTACTGATTCATGACTGATTCAGGGAAAACATCGGCTTAAGTAATCAGGCCAGAGCACTGCTGCTGACCGCAACGCTGGCAGGAAACCTGCCCTTTCTTTCATCGTTCCTTTCATGAGTGTTTAGCATTCTACAACATTTAGCTTTCAGCATATTAACAGTGGTCTGGTGTCTCCAAAAGCTGGGGATTCAGAACAAATCAGTTATGTGTTATCAGGCACCAACATTTTCTGTGACTTTTATTCGAGCAGCACTAACTGGAACCCCAGAAGTTATAAGAAAGTGATTCCAGAAGTCAAACTTGGTAAGACATGGATTTTTTTTTCTGTAAAATATCAGATCTCAGATTCTTTGAAAGGACATTATAAACGCAAAAAATATCTCTTCTATACATTGACACTATGTTCTGCGTAAACGAGCAGGAATAATTTAGTGAATGCTTTGAACAGACCCTACACACCACAAGCTGCACATACTACATTAGGGTAATGCACATTTCTCTCATAATAAACTTTACTAAACAATCACTTCAGTCGGTGAGTGGATAACAACCACATCAGAATATATACATTCATCTGTATATGCCTCAGGGAAGACATTTTCTGCAAGGATATGTGAGTCTCATATCTGCAGAGAGAAAGTATTCCCTCTCTGTTGGAATTGTTTTTCTGCTTAAAATTAAGAAATTAAGAACATTTTCCTTTCTGCAGAAGAATTACAGAGAAATTCAAGCCAAAATACTGTCCCACAGATTCAAAGAGACTGGCTTTAAAACCATATCATATTTTCTTTTCAGATCTTTTCTTTTCTAAGATTATGCTTTCCAAGTAAACATGCTTTTGTTAGTGAAAGGCAAACCCTTGTCATCAACTTAGTTTCTACTATAGTCCTTTAATGCATGTATCACAAAAATATCTGAAATGAAGATCTATTCACTAAGATACACCATCAATGTTTTTGGAGTAAAAAAGTCAAGTATTTAAAGACTGAAACATTTCTTCTGGTCAAGATCATTGCATGGGTAAACACGGCTCACCTCCCTGCACAACCACATCAAAATGACAATCAAACTACAGAACAACCAGCATTCAGAAATATCAGGAATTGAGCTGAAAGGAAGTCCCACAACTATGAAATTAAAGGAGAAAGCACATTGAGATTGGTAGGAGGGGTGGAGATGCAGAATGGGCTAGTCTCACACCCACATGTGGTGGATAAAAATCAGGAGGGATATCTAAGGAGCAAGGGGTGCCAGTCCCACACCAGACCCCCTACCCCAGGGTTCCAGGGCCAGGAAGATAAGTCTCCACAACTTCTGGCTATAAAAACCAGTGAGGATTGAGGCTATGGAAAACAGAAACTTCCAGAATCCCAAGCAGTTCCTCCTAAAGGGCCCACGCACAGATCTAGGCTCACTCTCTCTGAGCTCCAGCATGGGGGCAGCAGATTGAAAGGCATCAGAGACATATAGGGAGGAACTGAATTGTCTGACATCAGGGCAGGAGCTGGGGGTCAGCTTTCTCCCAGATAGAAGTGCTAGCAGAGGCCATTTTTCCTTTGAAAGCTGTGCTAGCAGCTTTGAAAGAAGTGCTAGCAGAGGCCATTTTTCCTGAGCCCTCCCCACAGAGAGCTAGCAAGAAGGCACCATATCTGAGACTCTATTAGCCTGGATCACACTGTTTGCCCCACTCTGGTGATTTCCTGAGGCCTGCCCTTGGATAGGCCCAGCTTTCAGGCCCACCAAAGCAGTTTCCAGTGGATTTTCCATATGAAGGGCTTGTTTTGGCCAGGCTTCATATTTTCCTAAATTCTCTCAAACAAGCAGCACCTGGCTTCAGTGAGCCCCATACTCCTTACTAAGTTGCCCAAAGCCTGGCACTAGCAGCAACCAGCGTAGGTTCACAGCTTGGCCTCTCCTGGGCAACTCAAAACCCAGCACAAGTAGCAGCCATCTGCAGATTGCTTTGTAGCTAATGCTGTGTGACCCTGGACAGAAAAAAGGTGCTAGCTGACCTTGGACGTGCCAACAGCAATCAAGGCTCAAATACAAGAAGAGGGTGTACACAGCCCACACCTTGAGTACCCAGCTGGGGTAACAGAAAAGGCTGTGCTGTTGGTCTGTACAGGACGCCTACTACATTAGACCACTCTACCAAAGACGCGCTACTTAATACATAGAAACAGACACAGGGAAGCTGACAAAATGAGGAGACAAAAAAACATGGCCCAAGTGAAAGAAGAGATCAAAACTCCAGAAAAAGGACTAAACCAAATGAAGAAAAGCAATATATCAGATGCAGAGTTCAAAACAGTGGTTATAAGGCTGCTCAAGAAACTTAGTGAGGATATCAACAGCATAAAAAAGATCTAGTCAGAAATGAAGGATATAATAATTAAAATTAAGAACAATTTACAGGGATTCAGCAGTAGAGTGGATAAAGCCAAAAATAAAGTCAGCAAATTGGAATATAAGGAAGCGTAAAACAACCAATCAGAGCAGCAAGAAGAATAAAGAATCAAAAAAACAATGAGGATATCGTAAAACTTCTGGGACAACTTCAGGTATACCAACATTCGCATCGTGGCGGTGCCAGAAGAAGAAGAGAGAGCAAGAGCAAGAAATGGGAAACTTATTTGAAAAAATAATGAAGAACTTCCTTAACTTGGTGAAGGAAATAGACATACAAGTCCAGGAAGCACAAAGAGTCCCAGACAAGATGGACCCAAAGAGGCCCACTCCAAGACACATAATTAAAATGCCAAAGATTAAATACAAAGAAAGGATCTTTAAGGCAGCAAGATAAAAGCAAATAGTTAACTACAAGGGAGCCCCAATAAGACTGTCAGCTGACTTCTTGAAAGAAACTTTGCAGGCTAGAAGGGATTGGCAAGAAACATTTAAAATGATGAAAAGCAAGGACCTACAACCAAGATTACTCTACCCAGCAAAGCTATCATTTAGAATCCGAGGACAGATAAAGAGCTTCCCAGAAAAAAAAAGGTAAAGGAGTTCGTAATCACCAAACTAGAGTTATATGAAATATTAAAGGGTCTTCTTTAAGAATAATAATAAGAAAATCAAAACTATGAACAATAAAATGCCAATAAATACATATCTATCCACAATTGAATCTAAAAGACAAAATTATCAAACAAGCAGAACAGAAACAAAATCATAGATACAGAGAACATTTTGATGTCTGTCAGATAGAAGGGGAGGAAAGGAATTCTAGAAAAAGGCAAAGGGATTAGGAAGTACCAATTGGTAGTTACTAAATAGTCATGGGGATGTAAAGTACAGCATAGGGAATAGAGTAGCCAATGAACACGTATGCATGACCCGTGGACATGGACAATGGTGTGAAGTTTGCCTGAGGGAGTTGTGGGCAGGGTGGAGGGGGACAGAGGGCAATAATTTGGGACAACTGTAATAGCATAAACAATAAAATATAATTTAAAGTAAAAAAGAAAAGAAAAAACAAATAAAGAGTGGAAAATTTAAGCATTTTTATCAGGGCTGTGGTAAATAAACACTTTTATAGATTGCAGATAGGCAAGTTGGTAGAATTCTGTTACAAGTAACTTGACAATACATATAAAAGTTTTAAATGTTTATACTCTAGATCCAAAATTCCCATTTTAGGGAAGTTATTTTTAAAAATATAGACTAACATAAAGCTTTGTGCACAAAGATATTTATTGCAGGATTATTTATAAAGAAAAACATAGGACATGTTGAACATAGGACATACTGAACATAGGAAAATGGTCAAGAAAAAATTAATATAGCCTGTCAACAGAATATTATGCAGCCATGAGAAATATTTATAAACTTTGGTAATAACAATAAAATGCTTATATTACAAAGTTAAATTAAAAAACAGAAGACAAACATATATTATAGACACACACATACATAACATTTGCTTTTAACTATGCTTATAAAAATAAACAATAAATCTCTACATGTAAAAAAATAAAAGGAAATATTGGATAAAACTTTTCTTTTCACATTTTCTATATTTTCCATATTTATGCCAAAGAGCTTTGTAAGGAAAATTTTTTAATTTAAATAAAAAAGATGAATTCTAAGACGAAAGATTAGAATTGAGGCTCAATATTCCTGACCAAAATTACGCTAGGCCTGAGGGAGGTCAGATGTGAGGAAGGGATTTTGATGTCATTAATAGGCACTGAATTAATTCATAATTAATTCATTCAATGAATAGTTATAAAAATTGACTGTGAGAGGGAGAAAGGGGATTATAGAAGTCATAGTCAAACCAAGAGAATCACCTTGTCCACATTACTCAGCATCAGGAAGAATGAACCCCAGGGGTGACTGAGATGTAATTTAAGAATTAGAATAATATAGCAGCAAAGAATTCATAGGAAGAGAAACCTTCAACAAGGGAGAGAAGGTCAGAAATGTTAATGCTGCAGAGATGCATTGAGGTCAAGTTAAACAAGGAGAGAGAAAAATGCACTGGATTTAAGAAGTTAAAGGCTAATTGGGAAACTAAGGAGAGAAATCAAATCCCAGAGGGTGAGTGGTGAGGAAATGGAGGCCGTCGGTACAAAAGGAGATGAGTAGGGGCCGCAGGTTGGACCAAGGGTCACTTGTCTTGTCCTTTACAAAATAGGAAAGACCAGTATGAGTTTGGAGGCAAGAGGAAGAAAGGCCAACCTTGACAGATACAAGATTCAAGATGTGAAAATAGCCCAGAACCACCCGGGCCCCTGCCTGCTCCCAATGGTGAAAGGCTAACCACAACCTGCACCTCAAACTGTAGTTTCTAAGTACCTCTGGGGCCCTATCTCTAAACCATACTTCAGCACAAATCGTCTCTTCTAATAGAGCCATGCTTGCAATACTCCACACATGTGCTAATACATCTCTTCACTCCCTCTAGGGCTGTTCCTTCTCTGCCTCTTTCATGGGTCCTCCTCTGCTACCGTTAAGCTGGAGTCCATCCATGGTCCTTGTATTAGTCTCCTAGGACTACAGTAACAAAGTGACTCCAATTGGCTAGCCTAAAACAACATAAATATATTTCTTCACAATTCTGGAGTTTAGAAGTATAAAATCAAGGTGTTGTCAGGGTCATGCTCACTGTGATGGCTCTAGAGAAGGTCCATCCTTACCTGTTCCTAGCTTCTGGTTGTTCCTGGCAATACTTGACATTCCAATTTCTGCCTCTGTCTTCACATGACATGCCCCACTGTCTGTGTTTCTGTATTCTCTTCTTAGAAGGACATCTGGGCCCACCCTAATCCAGTGTGACTTCATCTTAACTTAACTAATTATATCTGCAAAGACCGTATTTATGAATAAGGTTACATTCTGAGGTTCCAGGATGACATGAATTTGGAGGGGTGGTTACTATTCAACACAGTACAATCCTCACCCATCCTTTACTCAGAGAATAGCCATTCCAGTGTGGTGTCATCTACCCCTCCACCCATCTACTCTCTGCTCGTGACTCTGAAATCTGTATCCCCAGCCTGAAGCTTAACTCCACCCTCCCAACCCCTATTTCCTTTTTCCCACTGGACATAATGGAGTGAGAAATCCACAAGCCCTTTAAGCAAAACATATCCACTTCAAAAAGAGAGCTCATGGTGCTTGCTGTGGTTTCTGTTTTAATTCATGATAAATCCATCTTGTCTCCCAAGTGAAATACCTTGGCATTATTCTCAACTTTCTTTTCTTCCTAACCTTCCAAAATATCTGATCAGACAATAGACCTATGGATTCCATCTTACAAACCTCACTCAAGTTTGACCTCTTCTTTCCAGCTCTACTACTAAGGCCTTAGTCTGGGTTCTCAACCTTTCCTTAGACTATTCAGGGACCAAAAATGTTCTATTCAATAAATATTATTGAGCAACTACCATGTGCTGCTGCTGGGCATACCAAGAATGATTAAACACAACCTTGCCCTTATGTAGCTTTCAGTTTCGGCTGGTCTCTGCCACCCCAGTTAGTAAATTTTCGTGTTAGAAACCAAATCTGATAATGTTATGCTGTGGTTTACAATTCCCTTTTGACTCTCTTTTTCCTACAAAATGAAATGCAAGTCTTCCCCTAGTCATAAAAGACATTTCATAATCTGCCTCCCCATGTGCCACACCCCCTCTGCCCTAGTCCTTTGTCACTGTCATGGTGAGCTTCTCACTTTTTATAAATCCATGGCTAAGAGGGGTGCTTTCCTTGACTTAATGTGCCTTTCTCCCTTCCATGCCCTGGCAAACCTCTGCATACCTTTAAAGTGAAGTTCAAATGATGTAGCAAGGTGGTCTAGTTTCATTTGTTGTTGTTGTTGTTTTACACAGTAATGTCCAATTTTCCCAAAACCATTTATTGAATAGACTGTATTTACACCACTGTATGTTCTTGCCTCCTTTGTAAAATGTTAATTGACTATAAAGGCATGGGTTTATTTCTGGTCTCTCTATTCTGTTCCATTCATCTATACGCCTGTGTTTATGCCAGTGCAATGCTGTTTTGATTACTATGGCCCTGTACTATAGCTTAATATCAGGTAGCATGATTCCTCCAACTTTGTTCTTCTTTCTCAAGATTGTTGTGTCTATTCAAGGTATGTTGTGGTTCCATATAAATTTTCGGATTATTTGTTCTAGTTCTGTGAAATATGCCATTGATATTTTGAGAGGAATTGTGTTAAATCTATAGATTGCTTTGGGTAGTACGGACATTTTAACAATGTTAATTCTCCTATTTATGAGCACTGGTATATGCTTCCATTTATTTGAATCATCTCCAATTTCTTTCTTCAGTGGTATGTAAAGTACAACATAGGAAATAGGGCAATAGCCTTGTAACACCTATGTATGGTGCCAGTTGGGTACTGGAAATAACAGGAGAGCACTTTGTAAAGTATATGATTGTCTAACTGCTATGCTGTACACCTGAAAGAAATACAAAATAATATTAAATGTAAACTGTATTTGAAAAATAAATACATTAAATAAATAAATAAAATCAAAATAAATAAAATAATTTAATACAGAATTCACTATTCCTTTATATGTTTTTATACTATGTAAATAGAATGGATATTGTAGTGCTTTAAATACACTTATGAGATAACAAAAACTAAATCTTTTTTTAAAGATAAAGTGAAGTTCAAATGACCCTTCCTTTCCTACTTCTCATCTAATCCAACAATCCCTGTGCCCCCACAGGACTTTGTTCTAATCCCTATATGACCACCGTTACCTCCTTGTGTTGTAATTTATCCCTTAACTTTTCTGTTTCTGAGGACCAGGAACAGGTAGTACTCATTTTTCTCAGTCGAATGAATAGGATTATGAATGCAACCATTCACCCTACCCTCTGCTTATCTGAATCCTACCCAAAGTCCCAGGCTTGACTCAATCCCAGCCCCTTCCCCAGACTTTTTCAGGCCACTGGCCACAGGCCCTGAGCGTCTACTTCCTCTGAATGGCCACACAACTTACATTCTGTATCACCAGCTCGGCATTTACAACATGGCACTTTGAGCTATTAAATGTCCTGCTTTTCCTTTCTTATGCACTTAGAAGCTTTTTTTTCTTTCTTTTTTTTAAGTCGTATTTTTATTGTTTATGCTATTACAGTTGTTCCTGCTTTTTCTCCCTCTCCCCACCCCAAGCTAATCCCCATATTGTTGTTCAGGTCCAGGGATTGTACTTAAATGTTCTTTGGTTAATCCCTTCACTGCGCCTCATCCAACCCCACCTCCTTTCCAGTAGTTGTCAGTCTGTTTTATGTATCTAAGCTAGAAGCTTTTTTTTCCCGAAGCTTAACTCAATTACTTTGCATCATAGTATGTGTTCCTTAATATTTGCTGATTAGTAAATCTTTTAGAGGATGAAATTTAGAGAAAATGAGGAGTGGTGGGACCTAGGACAGGTGGTGGCTTTAGCCTATAGAAAGATAGGGTATATTTCCTTCCATGAAACTAAAACAATGAGAAGGAAGATACGGGGAAATAATAAAAGAGAATACAAAATTTTTGAATAAAAAGCCTTAGTCTTATAAAACAATCATAGAAAAATAACATATTAAGTTACTTATACCACAAAAATGTTAAATGCAGCCAGATAAAACAAATCAAAATTTACCATTCATGAGTAGGTAAAGAGACGGTAAAATTGTGTGTAAATTACACACAGTGAAACACATCACATACACATTTAACTTCTGTAACGTCGCCTCTACAGGCTTATCAGAAAGGAGAGAGCGAGAGAAAGGGAACTGTAAAGGAGCAAAGATGCTAAGTCAGACCCACATCCCAGGCACCTCTCATAGTATAAGCAGCTCCTGATACTGAAGCTGATTGTCAGGTTTGAAGATACGTCAAGCCAGTTCCTTCAGTGATCTATTAGTACAGAAGGAAACGCTACCTGTACAAAACTTGCTAGGAGAGAGAGTGTGTGTGTCAGTACCCAATGCAGCACATATTTCTATATGCAGCACGTATGACTACATGTACTAAAATTTATGGGAGATTCAAGAGACTTTCAAGGACATGAACTTCAGTAGTTTTTATATTGCATGTTGATTAACTTTAGCACCTAACCTCCAAGAGATGACTCCCCTGGTTAAATCGAATGTCCCCTACTGATGCTGAAACCCCTATTAGGAGCTCTTATAGTACTTGCTGTTTATACTGCTTATTTTGACATTTAGGCATATGCTGTCTTATGTTGCTATTTAATTGCTGAATGTTCACATGTAAGTATGATCGCCTCATCCAAACTGTAAGCTGATGACAGTCATCACATCTTAAGCTTTTATACCTCACAATGCATATGGCACAGTACCAAGAACAAAGCAAAATATTTATTATTGAAAGGCCATTTTATCAATGCCACTTCCTCTATAATCAAACTCAGAATCTAAAAGAAATAACTAAATGTGTGAGTTTCATATTCTCTATTATACTTTTTAGGGTACACTTAAGCTTCAAAATGACTGAAAGGAGAGAAAAAGCCCTTATTTCAACCAAAATTATTTATTAAATATTAAACAACTGTTACCATATTCCATTCAGAAGGCATGGAGAGGTTTAGTATGAAGGGTAACAAAAAAAGATACTGTCATCAGCATTTTTCTAGAGAGATAATAAAAGAAGTCATTTGGGAAAGAGGCCTGCCTTTATTAGTGGCCTGGGAAGGAACATCAAATTAAGCTAAGATCCAACCACTCCATTAGAGAAACTAGAAAATAACAGAGCAAAATCTCTCAGGATTTATCAATAAAATATAGATATATGAGGAGATTAATCAGGATTTCTTCAGGTTTAACTAAACCATCATGTATCATCTCTAATTTAAAAACAACATTTTTAAAGTAAAATGAACCTTTCCCTGCTGGTTCCTGACACACTATTTCCTTAAATCCTTTCATTTTTATGAATATAACTCTGCCCACAGGCAGCAGGGATTCAATGAAAGTTGAGCAATTATTGAGTGTCATGGGATTATAAAGATAAGCTATTTGGATCATTTAAATTAAAAAAATAACTCTTCTTTATCTCCAGAGTGGGTTTTGGGAACTGGTTATTTGATAATTTGGCAGGCCTACAACTCATATTATCTGAATGGACATTTTAAATGTGCTTCTAACACTAGAAAATTATTTCAAACTATTTCCAACATGTTCTATGATGAAGGGATGGAAGGTTAAAAAGTAAGTTTGCTGCTATTTTTACTGTACTGGTCAGCTAGCTCCTTTTCACTCTTGGGTCAAAGTTTTTGGACATTAAAACAAATAAATTCACTTTGTTTTTTCAAGCATAAATGATATGCCTAATAAGCCTCAGAGAACAGAGGTTACTCATTCTGGTTATGTTTTACTTTCTTGCAAACACATACTCATGTTCAATTGAACTTTCTCCAAGTGATTTTTAAGTATTAAAGGTTAACACAGCCCTCCTTTTTCAAGAATATTTTGGGCAACTGTTGTGAAACAAAATGCAAATTTAAAAAAAAAAACAAACTGACATTATATAAAAAGAAGTACAAGTCAAGAAATCACCCAAAGTTTAAGTTCACATAAAAACAAACTAAAATTAATGATAGGTAAGCACCTCATAATGTTGAACAGGAAAAACATTCAGAACTCTTGACAACGGGTTCGAATTTCCTGACCTCCTTCACAACCTTCCCTTTCCATGTCTTTTTAGATTCTATCAGGTCTTGTTTTTGTCTCAACAATGAACTGTCGTTTATCTAGAATGAACCAACCAGAAATTTAAAATAAACAGGATGTTTTCCTATGCCCCCTTCTCAGTTAATTTACAGGTGTTTACTGAATGCCTACTAGGTCCCTAACACTGTTTTTCATCTGCCATAGGCATATTAAATATGTCACAAATGTTGATTAGAATTGTGTAACTTCTTTCTTATGAGGCAAAAATAGCAAATGCCACAGTTTTAGAAACTTAGTCTATAAAGCAACTTCCAACACATCAAAAAGATCATTTTGATTCAATCTCTAACTTCCTTGTTCGTGTATAACCACAGTAAACATTCTGGTGGTAAGAGGGAAGGAAGCACTATAAAATCTGGAAGCTCCCAAGAGAGTCAAATCTCTTCTTTCTACTTTTAATTTCAAAGGCATTATATTATTGACTTTTAAAAAATGTAACTAACAATATATATGTCCTATCAACAAAAATAACCTATTACCTTGCATTATAAATAAATGAGAATTGAAATCTCTTCTTATCTTATGCAAGACCCAGCATGGGATCTTGAAGGGTCAACAAATAATTGCTGAATCATTGAGATTATGTTCATATGCAAATCCCCCGTTATTCCCACACAGGTCTATAGACCTGTGAGCTAGGAGTTCTAACTGGAAGTTTAGTTTTACTTCTCAGACAGTGAATCTCTAGTTTGCATGGAAATGATTCTACAGATGCAGGGAAGCTTGACAAGAAACCACAATTTCATCTATACGAAGAGCCTAGTACTCTTCCACAGAGATTTTACATGCGCCCCTGTCTCCACCCTCATAGGCCACATCCCTGGGGAAATAAAGGTTCGTTTTTCTCTTCCAAATTAATACATGTCTGTTTCTAATTCTCTACTAGACCACCAATAATTGTGTCACAATGGGGAATTCAATATATGCAAGATTCTGATTTTAGAAAAACAGGAAGAAGATGGACATGGGGTCAGCAAAACTTTTTAGCTCCCCAGGGTTTCTTGTGTTATTGCCTTATTTTAAAGGATCCTGAGAATTTTTAAGAGAAAAAGATATCTTCCAAAGTAGGTACTGGCAAATAAAACCAAGGAATTAAAAGTCCTTCCTCTTTCCAAGAATACAAAGAAAATTAAGATACTTTTAACAATACAAAACCATTTAGATGGCAGCGTAGGTGGTTGCACTCGCTGCCCGCACATCCAGAGTGTCTATACAATGAATGCAGCAGCGAAAAATTAAACAACCAGAACGGACAGAATCTAACTGAAGGGAAGTCCGACACCCAGGACGTAGGAGAAGACGAACATCCAGGCTGGTAAGCGGGGCAGAAACGGGCGGAGGAAGCAGCGCTCACGGAGGGTCTCACTCACGCCACGACTTACGCCGCAACTCAGGCCGCCAGTGCCTGAACAGGGCATGGCTCCAAACAACGGGTGAATCCCGCAAGCCGGGGACGCTGCCTGAGAGAGGCCAGGGCTGAGCCAGCAGAACCAAGTCTGGCAGAGGAGGCGGTGGGGAGCTGGGGAGTGGAGGAGTGACGGGAGCCCTCGGTGATCGGAGGCCGCCATTGCTTCCTCCCAGACCCCGCCCCCAGAGGCAAGGTCATCCAAAAAGAGACCCAGGTCGCAGGCACCTGCCAGCTGACAAGTGCACCTAGATAAAGGAATAAAAATGGCCAAAAGGAAGGATCAGAACAAATTACAACTAATGGATGACAACATAGTCAACCTATCAGATGCACAATTTAAAATGCTTGTAATCAAATTGTTAACAAAACTGGAAAATAGGTGGACGCAAATAGTTGAATAGATGAAGAATACGATAAGGATAATGGAGGAAGATTTACAGGGAACCAATAGGGAAAAAAAGGAGGTTGGATCTCAAACCAATGGGATGGACCAGAAGGAAGAAACAAGAATTCAAAAAAATGAGGAGGGGCTCAGAAACCTCAGAGATATTTATAAAAGACCAAATATCCGGATCATAGGGCTGCCAGAAGGACAAGAGGAGCACCAAGAAATTGAACGTATTTTTGAACAGATAATGAAGGAAAACTTCCCAGATCTGGCAAAGGAAATAGGCTTCCTGGAAGTCCAAGAAGCTCAGAGAACCCCAAAGAAGCGGGACCCAAAGAGGAACACACCAAGGCACATCATAATTACATTACCCA